>JANAVB010012608.1:0-82295 GCA_029216955.1 Iris pallida | reverse complement strand
AAAACAAGAAAAAACGGGAGAAAAAAATCATATATTTTATAGACCAAATTGTTTGACTTTTTAAACAAAACCTCCCAATCTCCCTCATTAACCCTTTGGGGGGTTAAAAAAATGAACAAAAGAGGGTAAAATAAACCCTCACTTAACCCTCTATAACCCTCCCTCCTAAACCTCCACCCTCAAACCAAGCATTACTTTATTTCCTCCTCACTTAACTCTCTTAACCCTCAATCCAAGCAGACCCTAAAAGAAGTTGAACCAAAATTATGCAAATATTAATAACTTACTATTCATGCATAAGTCGTGACGACATGATGAAACTCTAGAGACAAAACTGGAGTTATCTTTAAGTGGACTTTTGTTAACTCCACTTTTGAGATTTATTTTGGAGCTATAATTGTAGATTGCCCAAACTACAAATGTTCTCAAATGAGTTAAGAGATTTGGAGTTTGGGCCTAACTCCCTAACATCCCAATTTGGGGTTTGGTGGAGTAAAGCCTCCAAATGAGTAATATTAATTCACATATTGAATTATAAATGATTTTATGGATTTTTTTTTGAATTAGAATGGTAGGATTTCGGTGCTCCATGAAGTCATAGATTATAATTATGGACATTTACCTAGTGAAGTTCAAAATTATTTAATTATTCTCATCATTTCAAGACTCAAAACTACAAGATAAATGTCTTCAAAAGCTCCAAAAGTAAACTGGAAACTCCACTTAACTTAAATGGAGTTTCATAACTTAAAACTACAGTTTCAAAAATCAAACCCCATTATAAAATTAACTCCATTTTATAAAACTTTATTCCCAAACTAGGCATTAGGGAGTGTATTGTTTTGTACCATCAATAAAAAAAATATTTACCTCAATGATGCAGCTTTTAGAAGAAAAAGTTCAAAACTTCTACGGATTCAAATTCTGATTATAGGAAAAGACAAAATATTGGGAAATAGAATTATGATTATATTAATTTCTTTCCTTATTTATTGATTCTGATCAGGGCCGGCCCTGAGCCGATGGGGTCCGAGGCGAAAGTTCCAAAATGGACCCCCATACATAATGTAAAAAAAGTATAAATAAAATAAAAAATTGTTGTAGCCAAAATTTGAACCAAGGACCTCTTAAATATAAGTCTAACATTATAACCACTACACCACAATGTTTTTTTGTTAAAAAAAAGTACATGATACATATTAGTTCTATTGTAGATAGTTTCATGTTGGTGCCCTCTTTCGTCAGGGGGGCCCTAGGTCGTCGCCCGGCCTGCCCTGGGCCCAGACCGCCCCTGATTCTGATGAGTTTAAAAGTGATTTATACATTAAATAATGAAATATTTTAGGCATTGGTTAATTAAAAAAATGTTGTCAAGTCACAAATCAATGTTAGGTTAACTAACAAAATTAAAACAGACAACTAAAATCCTGTAAAACATGTTTTGCTATATAACAATTTACCTCCATTTAGCCACAAAACAAGAGGTTTGCTCGAAGCGTTCCTGGGAGACTCCACAAAGTAGTAGAAGAGTGCTCTTTCGTTCTTCGGGTCGACAGTCACGTACCCAGAATACTGATCGAAATCCACGTTGGGTTGTCCTGGCAACTTCTCAATCTTATCTGCCTCCATCATCCCATCTTGAGGACTAATATAGACATATGAGAATGACGGCTTCCTCGAAAGTGACTGAAGCCATGAAGTGTATCGACCATAAATCGGCAATCGATGCGATTTTACAAGTTTTCGTACTTGATCGACCTGCTTGGCCTCATTGGTGTTGGGAAGAAGATAGATAAATAAGAGGACTATAAGCAAATACGAGAAAGAATTCCTCATGATTCTTCTCTCTGTCTATTTTTTTTCTCTTTTGAAACGTGTGATTGGAATTGGAAGAGTTGCAAGGGTTTATATAGGGTAGGTTAATCTGAATCTGTGAGGAATTTAATGAATAGATATGCTTTCAAAATTTAAAGCACTATATATTTTTAAGATAAGACTTCTAGATTATTTGTAGATTTAGTCAAGTGCAATTAAACGATCATTGGCTCATCCCTCTAATTCACATGTATGTTGTCACAAAGACTAAGTCACCAATTAATCTACTCTTTGCCATCACTTAGGGCCTGCTTGGCAATTATGGGAGTAGCGGTTATGGGGTGTTTTTAGAGTAGCGGAAATGAACGGTAATGAGCAGTCCGGTTTTTGGTGGTTTTAAGTAGCGGTTTTTAAACCACTCCAATTCATGCTTGGTAATTCACTAAACAGCGGTTTATGAAATAATAAAATTACATTTATGTCCATATTTAAATAAAAGTTATTCATGATAAAATATGGATTTATGAACGTGAAGGTAACCCCTGCATAAAAAAAATATTTCATACATTCTCATCGCCAAATGTTTGTATAGTGAAGATGATTCGATGAAGACAATATAATAGCATCTTCAGTTATTCTCATATTCTTCAACATCCACTAGCACAACAAATAAAAAACACATTCACTAGTACAACAATTAAATTTATAATAAAAATAAATCTCAAATTAGACTAGTATAAAATTTTCAAGACCAAAAATGTCACAATAGAAAATAAAACTCAAGTTAGAGGCCTAATTAATTTGCCGCATCTTGAAGCATCTTCATTAAGACACCTTTACGACGATGCAACAACCATAAACATGGTAAGAAAGATGAGTATTTAATAACGTCAAAGAGAAAAAAATTTAGAAAGGTGAAGAATTGTTAATAAACGAGAAGTAGCAGTGGTTGATAAACATCAAAGAGAAACAAAAGGGAAGAATTGTTAATAAACGTTGAAGAGAAACACATGAAACTATGTAGAGAAGAATTGTGTCTAACCGGGAGCAGGAAAAGTAGCTGCGGGAAGTAGCAGTGGTTGCCGAGGAAAATAGCCACGGGGAAGAGGAAGGAGGAAAAATAGGATTTATGCATTATTAGTTATATTTATATTATTTGGTGAGGATATAAACGGATATAAATAACAAAGCCACCCAAAACCCACCGATTTGGGGTGTTTATAAAGCCACCCAAAAATACATTACACCGGTTTTGGGGAGTTTTTGAGCCGACCAAAACCGATGCCTCAAAAAAATTACCAAGCATGGGTTTTCATAAACGGTCGGCTTAAAAACACCTCAAAATCGGTGAAAACACTATTACCAAGCAGACCCTTAGTTGTTCGTAGTTGCAGCTGTTGTTGCAGTCAACCAAATAGTGAAGTAATTTTGTAGCACAATTATTATTACACTGCACAAACAGCTACAAGCAGCAACAAAATAACCAAAAATGCTAGTAAAATTGGTTCACTAAAATCCTTACATGAACCACAGTTATATCTGGTACTAATACTCGTAAAGATCTATCAAAATTTGAAGGGGTAAAGTGCAAAAAATCCCTCGTTAAATATGTGTCTTTTGCACTAAAAGACCCCATGTTCTTAAAATACCCAAAAGTTTGAAATATGCTCATTTTGCTCCCAATTGACAATTTTACCCCTCCCTTCCCCCCTCCTTCTTCGGCTGTGTTCGCCGGCGACGGAGGCAGAAGGGGGGGAGGGGTCGGGGGGGAGGGGGGAGGGGAGGGGGGGAGGGGGGGGAGGGGGGTCGGGGGGGCGAGGGAGAGGAGGGGGTGGGGGGGGGGGGGAGCAGGAGGGGGGTCGGGGCCGGCGACGGAGCAGGGGGGGTCGGGGCCGGCGACGGAGGAGGGGGGGGGGGGGGGGGGGGGGGGGGGGGATCGCCGGCGCCGCCGGGGGGGGGGGGGGGGGGGGGGGGCGGGGCGGAGGGGTTAGAGGGGGACATGGGTAGTTTAGGTATAAAATTTTTAAATTTGGCTGGAGGGGTCTAAACGAGCGAACTTGTTATCTTAGGAGGGACAAACTGCCAAAAAATTCTAAAATGTCTTTTAGTGCAAAAGGCGTATATTTAACGAGGGGTTTTTTGCACTTTACCCAAATTTGAAGTATCAGACTAGTTGGGGGAAATATTCGAAATCTTGTGAGACGAATACTTTCCTTTTTCTTTGTATTTTAAATACATATTATGAGCCAATTCAGCCCCTCCAAAGTTTTATATTCCTTTGAAAATTGCAGACAAGATACAAATATTATTATTACCATGCTCCCATGAAAATATGTTCCTACTTTTTTAAGGATATTCTGTATTATTGCTTAATGTGCTCAACTTATCCTAATATGTTATATTAATTTTTCAATGTATTTGTAAATGGGATTATGTATCTTACGATACACCACGATACGGTAATCAAACAAACCGATACACGACACGTATCGTGATATGACAACATAGCATTATATTTGTTAATATTAATATATCTTTTGAATTTGAAATGATCATAACTCCGAAACTCCTATCTAGAAACCTCAAAACTGTAGAAATCGCAAAACTGAACCGATTTTGACATCACAAACATCGCTTTCATCAGGTACACTGTTACCATAAATCATTGTACCCCGCAATATATTCCATGACTTCCGTTGCGAAACATGGAGCATTTCGGATCCAAAACTCAAATGTAGCGTTCCAAATTTCCAAACCAAGCCAATTGAAATTGATCATAGTTGTACATTTCTAATTGTTTTGATTAGAAAAGAGGCATGGCTTAACACCATTAATAGATGATAACTACATCATGCACCTGGCTTGCGGCAAGATAAAAACCTACCCCCAACCTCCATTCTAAAATTGAAAAAAATACTCATAGCTGGATACTCAATTCCACCTACGCATTCCAGAGAAGCCTACCCCCACCCTTTTCTGTTCTGAATAAGTGGCACACCACATTATCGGTTTTGTTCATCGTTCCATAATGTGTTGTTGCCGGGGCACAATTTTTCGATGGAAAACTTGAGAATATGAAACGATTGTAAAGACAATGTTTCAAATCAACACTTCAAGAAAGGTGATCCTGAATTACGAAAATCTAAAAAGATTTCGTAATCAATAGCAATCGATCGTAGTACTTCTAAAAAGAAGATACAATCAGAATTACTGGCAGCAATGAAGAAGGTGACTGGCGAAAGATAGAAGATCTCCTGCTGGGATGAATAATCACCGTTGCTCAAAGCTTTATTCGCCCTACACGAACAACTTCCAGGAACCAGCAAGTTCGTCGGAGAACTTGGAACACTCCTGCTCTTCTGACTCCTCGAATGGACACGAACTTCCGTGCAAAAGCAACGCTGGTGCTGCGCCTTTCCTCTCTCTCGAAGGCTGCTGGAATTCGCAAGCAAATTCCTATCAGAACAGTGTTAAAGAACACTTCTGAATTCTCTGTTTACTTGTGTTAAAAAACACTTCGTAAACTTTCTGTGGTGGCTTCTTTTTCTTGTATATATGCCTTGTGAGAGAGAGGATGCCTTATATAGGCCCTGCAGCAACTGCTCGGTTACCACAAAGTTAGGGACGTAGTAAAAACCATCCCGAACATGTAGCAACCGTCCAGAACGTGCAAACGCACGTTCTGCTGCAAGTTGTGCCAACTGCGCGCACCCCGCGCACTTTGCACTCCGCGCACTGAACCACTTGCGCCAACCTGTGCCACTGCGCGCACTGCGCAACCTGCGCGACCTGCGCCACCTTGCGCCACTCGCGCAACGTGCGCCACGCGCGCAACTTGCGCAACGTACGCAACGTGCGCAACCGGCGCACCCGGCACAACCTGTGCGCAACATGGGCGCACCCTGGCGCGCACCCTGGTTGCGTAACCTGTGGCGCGCAACGTGGCAGCGCAAGTGGCTCGCGCAACTAAAACGCACTATGTGCCTAGCGACGATGCTGACGTGCTAAGTGCAAAGTGCGCCAACAAAACGCCACATTACGCCTCATGAGCCCATGAGCCCGAGTCCGAGTCCGAGTCGCTAAGCCCCTACGGGGCTTAGCTCCCATGGAAATAAATTTTCCAAGAGCAAAAAGCATGAATGCTTTCAATTATTGATTTAGCCTTTTTTCCATTAAAAAAATAACCCCACATGGCACACCCATGTGCACCTCCACACCACATATGCATCTCTAAACTAGCAAAGCTAATATATAGAGATACAAGTCTTTTGGTCTAGCCGATGTGGGACTAAAAATCTCTTTGAAAAAGACCAAAACCCAACAATCCCCCACATATCTCTATATATGAGTATAAGTGTTCCCCACAGTAACTGTCCATCATGCATTAGGAGAGATGTCGCTAACGACTTGAATCTTCCCGCATGGTTCAAACAACAGACTATAATACAAGAATGGACTAAGCCTTGAATTCTGCATCATAGCTAAAATTCTTCCCACTCACATAATATAGTTACATGTGCTTCTGGCTACACATTAAAGGCCCTGTGCCAGCCTGATTTCAGTGTATAATTTTGGGCGTCTACAAGTTTACCCTTAAAAGACGGCCTGATATCTCTTTGTCCATACGCTATAGGTGAGTTCATTATAAAGAGACATGGCATGAAGCGCTTTGCGCTTTCCTTGCGGTGCTACGTCGCTATGACATGGCTTAAAGCCGAGGCCTTACCCCGTACCGGGAACCTCATCGTAGTGTCATACTACTGTAGCATGAGGCAACCGCCTCTTTGTAGTGCCAAACTACCCAGCATGAAGCCTTAGGCTCCTTTGCGGTGTTACGCCGCAACGACATGGCTTGCAAGGCTGAGGCTTTATCCCTAATCGGGTACCTCATCGTGGTGTCGTGCCACTGTAACATGAGGAACTCCTCTTTGTAGTGCTGACTACACCCCTCTTTATTTTAACATACAACATTAGGCTAACTGCCTATTTGCGGTGCTACGCCGCTGTGACTTGGCCTGCAAAGCCGAGGCTTTATCCTATTCCTGGGCAGCACCCCACATATAGGAACCTCATTGTGGAGTCACCCTACTGTAGCATGGAGTTTCACTCCTTGTAGTGCTGCTCTACCGTGCTTCCTGTAAAGCACACCAGGCATTCACTCTGCCTGAGAACTCATTAAGGCAATTAAGCCAACCTTCCTATAGGAACCGTTTTCCGCAGAAAACAACAGTAGACAACAGTGGTATAGGTCCGTAACCCTCCATGACCAATAAAACATGTACCCACCGTTCCTGATATTCTTCCGATTAGTGGTCCTCCCTTGAACCAAAAGCTAGATGCCTAGTAGATTTCTCTTTGAACTATTAGCATAAAACTTTATGGTAGGAATACAATAATACAATATTAGAATGCCTTCAAGCCCATTTTACATGCTGAGTCATCGACCAGCTGGCGCTTGAGGCCCTTGGTGAACGGATCCGCCAGATTTTCCTGACTCCGAACATCAATCACTGCAATAACACCTCTCTTGATAAGATCGTGTACTGCCCTGTGCTTCAACCGCACAGTCCTCTTCTTCCCGTTGAAGAGGTCATTTGATGCCACCGCCGCAGTCGCCTGGTTGTCGCAGTATATCGGTATTGCCGGTATTTGCGCCCCAACCACTGGAAGATCATACATGAGCTTCCGAAGCCATTCTGCTTTCCTCGGCTGCGGTATCAAGTGCAAAGAACTCAGATTCCATGGATGACCGCGAGAGCATAGTCTGCTTCTTCGACTTCCATGATATAGCAACTCCACCTATTGTGAAAATGAATCCACCTGTGGACCTCTCGCTCTCCACCTCTGAGCACCAGCTGGCATCACTGAAGCCTTCCGCTACCGGCGGATCTCCGCTGTAGTACAGTGCATATGTCTGAGTCTTCTTGAGATATCTCATCACCCGTTTCACAGCTTTCCAGTGTTCAGCACCTGGGTTACTCGTGAAACGACTCAGCATTCCCACGACGAAAGCTATGTCAGGCCTTGTGGCAGTAGTAGCATACATCAAACTTTCGATTACGCTTGCATACTCCAGCTGCCTGACACTTTCCCCCTGAATTAGGCTTCAGCTTCAGATCACAACCTGTACGGCGTATCGATCCTTGGAAGATCCCGATACCCATAACGAGTGATCATTTTCTCAATATAATGAGACTGTGACAGCGCTAGTCCAGTGTCTGTCCGGATGATCTTGATCCCTAAGATCACATCAGCTTCCCTCAAGTTCTTCATACTGAACTTGCTCGAGATAAATTTCTTTGTCTCCGTGACACAGCTCATATCCGTACCTAGGATAAGCATATCGTCCACGTAAAGACAAACGATCACACCTCTTCCATCAGCGAACTTCGTGTAAACACACTTGTCCGTCTCGCTGACCATGTAGCCATTTGACCTTATAACTTTGTCAAATTCTCATGCCACATCTTGGGAGCCTGTTTAAGACCGTACAAAGATTTTACCAACTTGCAGACTTTGTCTTCAAGACCCTTGACGACAAATCCCTCTGGCTGTTGCATGTATATCTCTTCGGTCAGCTCGCCATTTAAGAAAGTCGTTTTCACATCCATCTGATGTATCACCATCTTATGTATTACTGCGAGAGCAATCAATATTCTGATGGTAGTCATCCGGGCTACTGGAGCATACGTGTCAAAGTAGTCGATTCCCTGCTTCTGAGAAAACCCCTTGGCTACCAACCTAGCCTTGAACTTGTCAATAGTTCTGTCTGCTTTCATCTTCTTCTTGAAGATCCATTTGCATCCGATGGGTTTCTGTTATAGTCGTATCCATTCAATTTATTTTAATTATTTGTACATTTCTTAATATATTTTTCCCTCTAATTAATTATTAATGTTTTATTATAATGAAAATAATTTAATAATTTAATTAGATGAATTTTTATTTTGTATATATACATGTTGCATAAAAGTCCATGACTTAGTTTTGCATTACAAAAGCCACATTGACACCTCAACCAACTAGGTGTCAAACCCTCACCAACCCAAGCAATGACTCATCAAACAACCATCTCTCTTTGAATCCCACATGTACACATCCTCTCTCTCTTTATTAAATAAAAAGTAAAATATATATACATATATAAGAAACCAAGAGAAGGGGAGAGAAGCAACACCTCTCTCTCTCTCACTCGTTCTCTCCCTCTCTCACCTCCTCTCTCCCGCACCCTCTTTCTCCCTCTCGGATTCTCTCTCTCTCGAAACCTCTCACTCTCTCACGGTTCTCTCTCTCTCTCTCTCTCGAACTCTCTCACACTCTCTCGGTTTTCTCTTCCTCTCCCTCACTCTCTCGGATCCCCTCTCTCGGCCTCCTCTGGCCGCAGCCGTCGGCGCTGCCTACGGCGGCCGGCCAACTGGCCGACCGGCTCCCCCTTCACCGCCATCCTCCATCACAACCTCCAACACCACCATCTTCATCTCCATCTCCATCATCATCATCACCACCACTATCATCAAACCCTAATCCCTTTTCTAAAAGAAATGAAGAAGAACAAGAAGATGGAGTAAAGAAGGAGAAGTTGGAGAAGAAGAAGAAGAAGGAACAAGCCCTAATCCCCAATTCGAAACCCAAATTAATTTTTTCCAAGGCAAGCCCTCCTTCCTTATTTCAATTTTGCTCATAAAATCTTTCTTCAAATTTTGGTTACCAATTTTTGTAAGCCATATGATCAATATCATATATATGGTTTCTAGTGTAGAATTAGTGTTGTAATTTTGAATAATATTGACTTAGTATAGAAGATTGGCTAGGATTATATACTTATATAAATATTATGACACATACATGTATGTCGAAAGTAAGTCGGACACATTGAAATGGAACTAGGACACGATACGGACACGTACATAAGGGGATATCTATATGTGTCATGATTGATTTTTTTTTTAATGGATTATGTACTACTTTTGTCAATAGTAGAAATGGCGTGTGTATACATATATGTGCATATATTTTTAGTGTATATATACATTAATATATGGATACAAGCCGTGTCCGATAGGGAATTGAAGGTATATTTAAGTATCAATTCTAGAGTTGTCCTAGATGGACTAATATATGTAGGACTTGATATATATATATATATATATATATATATATATATATATATATATATAATTGTTGAGAATCCTTATAATTTGAATAGAAATCATCAAAGATGTATAATAAAGTTATATAAGAAAGCTTAGATTGTACTCGATATAATATTGAGAGTAATATTGACCTTAATTTCTAATATTTGTCTTCCAGACTACATCCTAAGGCTATTTGATAAATCCATCTTGTATACAAATTGTAGGATCCTCCTTGTTATTTTATATAAATAAAAATCTAGTATAAATAGATTTTAATCTCATGATATAAGCTGGGCTTAAGTATAATTGTTCTAAATGTATATTCTAGTAATTTTAAAGTTACTTTAATTTTTCTTTTATTAGCTCATATTCTAATATGAGGTTTAAATTTAGTCTAGGCGATGTAAAATTATAAATCAAGTTGAACCTAATACTCTCAGACCTTGGAAATCTCCAAAAGACAAAACTCTAATTTCTAGCCTGTATCTCGATAAGTTCGAAAATATTTTCTAAAAGGAAAATTTTATTCTAATCCATAAAGTGCAAATGAGATATTTTAATATGCAATTTATTAAGAGTAATTATTCTTATATGGTTTTGTGATCTAGTGTGTGTAACTTTATAATTTATGGATTGTATTGAGTTTGTTGAACTTGTGTAGCTAACCCGAAATCAGTGCTAAATTTGCAAAATAGCTAATTGCTAAGGTAAAGTATAGATTGGTAAGAAGGTTCTTTGTCCGAAATTGATTTATCAACTTATATATAACTGCATGTGTTTACCGGTGTTGAGAGTTGCTCCACCGAAGGGGTCGACGTACCCGGTTTATATTTGCGTGTTGCCGGTGTTGAGGGTTGCTCCACCGAAGGGGTCGGCATGCCCATTTACTATTTCTTTGTATTTATACGTTCTGGAATATTTTTGGGTCAGTAAATACAAAGGAGACTCTGCCAAAATTTTTGAGAAATTTCAGAGTTAGCCATTTTAGAAATGTCGAAATGGTCGAAATGATTAAACCCTAGTTCCTGATTTTATCAAAGTTTCTAATACAAACATAACCCTGAAATCCTTGAAAGTGTTGCCTTAGGCACACAAATTCTAGCTTGATATTTTATTTTCGCTAAGACGGAATCTCCTGCTTAACTTTATTCTCGTTTAATGTGTGTTCTCTATCACATGAAAAATGAGATACAAAATTGAAATGTAATTTAACTAAGTTGCATTTGGTAAGAATTGCATTTGGGATGGGAGAGAAAACTTTGGATCACACCTTCGAATCTTTGCAATATTATATTTTACAAAACTGATCAGTTCCTGTTACCGGCACTCGTATGGCCATACGGGTCTGTCGGGGTGAGGCTTAGCTCACTTCCTGTTGTCCTGTTCCTGTTTTCCATTGGATCCCGAATCTCCGAATTCGGCCTGTAATATTCAATGTAGCCTGCTCCGATATTCTTGAAAAAAATTCAAGTCATACGACAATTGTTATAACACTTGATTCCGATAGCTCGGAAAACCATTCATGTGTTATCCTGATTTTATCACATCAATATGTGATCCTGATACTAATGGGACGGATAAATCTAAGCACCGCCCATTTAGTATAAACCTGATCCCGGGTAAATGGGATTATTGTTGAGAAAATAGAAGTTGTGTGATCCAGAAGTGTTTCTCTAAATATTGTATTTTTCATACAAAATTTGTTTGATTGCTTACACATTTATACCTGACACACTTACATTCTTTTAGGAAAAGATGTTAATACGATAAGAAATTTTATCAGTGAATATACCTTTTTAAATTATCCTTTTCTTCAGTTCAATTTCGATAATTTTATCATCTTATCTTACCTACTTTACTCCTTTGACTGAGGGCTTGCTCGTCGTATTGACGACCTAGTTTTGTTCACTAGGTTTGATGAAGGTCAGGAGATAATACAAATGCACACTGAAGAGAAGCTTTATGAATGAGACAAAGAGGAGGTTGACTTGGTATCAACTAGTAAAAACTTTGTAGCTGGTAATGTAATATATGTATTGGGTTAATGGTTGTAATCGGGTAGAATAATAAAATTTCTATTTATAGTTTAGAATATCCTTTAATCAAACTGTCATTTATATTTTTATGCATCATGTGACCTGTGATCAACCTATCCTAGAACCCTACGGGCGACAATCGCGAATATGGGTACTGGAGTATTCATATGTCGCGTAGCCTGGGGATGTTGTTACGTACTCGGCTCGCCTTATTTTGGGAGCGGGGCGTGACACGTCTTTTAAGTGGTGGCCCATGCAGGTCCGCAAAAAATAGAGAACCTATGATAGGATGCAGGTCATGAAAAATTGGAAACCTAGGATATGATTGAGGTCAAGTTTTTGAGGAAATCTATAAAGAGGTTAACTCGTAGACCATATGTTCTTAGGAAAGTCGACATGGAACCTTAGAATAAGGAATACCCATAGGTTTATCTGTATTTGACTATGTTTCATAGATCATTGCTTAATAAAATATACTATAATGATCATATATAGTTAAGAATCCTAACCTAGGACTGCTATTAAGGATGTAAATGATATTGAGAAGTCTTGGGTAGTATAAGGATAGATATGGCTCGAAAAAAAAAATTTAGATCAAGTAATTCATAGATAATTAGACAAGTATTTTTACTAGAGTAGCCCATAGAAGGATTTCAAAAAGTCCTTTAATGGACCTTGAATTTCGTACCCTCGGCGAACTTGGAATTCAGATTTATCTTGATATTATATATATTAGAATAGTAAAGGAATAAGGATCACGTAACCAATAGGCCAAACATGATCTAAGATTTTATTTAGAATGGGTGTAGTATGACTCCTCGGTGTCTTGATCTTATCAATTCTTAAATCTTGATTCGTTCCCCTACTTATCAAATCTCATATATCTATTTTCACAAATTCCCAACTTCCCTGAAATTTTTCAGTCTCCTTGTTTCATCTATATTTCATTGATTTAGAATCTTGAATTATATTCTTGTTTCTCCATCTAATTTTATTTTCAGCAATATCCCCGATCCCAGTAATTGTCCTCCACCTAAATACTCATGTATGCATTACTCATTGATTGATTTTTGGACTTTCTTTTTGAAACAATATTTTATTGGACTTTCTGTAATTGAATTTTCTGTGAATGTATATTTATTTATTTGTGTTAAGAACCTAGAAGCCCTTCAAGTGATTCGATGAGGCAGTGAAAACTGCAATCAATCAATTGAATCATGGAAGAGAAGTTGTTGCAGCCATTCGGACTGGCCATCCAGATTGGCGAGGCACATATTCTCGAAACATGATTCAAGAATTTAATAAATTTTCGGGGATCAAGACATAATTTTTCATAATGAATTTTTGAACTTGATATTCGAATTTTGATTTCATTTACCTTGATTTGGAATTTGAAAAACGTCATTTAAATGACATATAGTACTTTTGATAATATAGATATATGAGTTTATCTTATGTTATATATTTTTATTAGTTTTGATACCATGATAAAGTAACGCTGGTGATATCTAGAAAACTTGAAGATTAAGTATTGCCTTTTGAATATATTTTGGATTATTAAGAATATCATGACTTGTAAAGCTACTTCACAATCATAATTCCTACTCATACTATGGATATCAAGGAAAAAGGTAGCAAAATTCTGATAGTGAAATGGTATCTTTGTTGCAGCCATATGCGCAATGGCGAGGCACAAGATTACTATATCACACCATAAAACGAGAAATGAGGAATATGATCTTAATTCTGTAGTACACACAATGTTATGGTATCTGACAATTTTATTAATTTTATAGAATTTTAAGATCATTAATGAATTCAAGTATCTTCATATTCTATATTCATAAAAACTTTTAATGAATATAATTTTGAAGTATTTATTCAGAAAATATATTACTACTTCATTTTTTGTAAGGTGGGTAGAAATATTGTCTCTCTCTATAATTCTTTTTAAAATTCTACCTATAAATTTTAAATTTCGAGGACGAAATTTTGTAAGGTGGGTAGAGTGTCATAGTCGTATCCATTCAATTTATTTTAATTATTTGTACATTTCTTAATATATTTTTCCCTCTAATTAATTATTAATGTTTTATTATAATGAAAATAATTTAATAATTTAATTAGATGAATTTTTATTTTGTATATATACATGTTTGCATAAAAGTTCAAGACTTAGTTTTGCATTACAAAAGCCACATTGACACCTCAACCTACTAGGTGTCAAACCCTCACCAACCCAAGCAATGACTCATCAAACAACCATCTCTCTCTGAATCCCACCTGTACACATCCTCTCTCTCTTTTTAAATAAAAAAATATATATACATATATAAGAAACCAAGAGAAGGGAGAGAAGCAACACCTCTCTCTCTCACTCGTTCTCTCCCTCTCCCTCTCTCACCCCCTCTCTCCCCACCCTTCTCTTCTCTCTCTCGGATTCTCTCTCTTCTCGAAACCTCTCACTCTCTCACGGTTCTCTTTCTCTCTCGAACTCTCTCACACTCTCTCGGTTTTCTCTTCCTCTCCCTCACTCTCTCGGCTCCCCTCTCTCGGCCTCCTCTGGCCGCAGCCGTCGGCGCCGCCTACGGCGGCCGGCCAACTGGCCGACCGGCTCCCCCTTCACCGCCATCCTCCATCACAACCTCCAACACCACCATCTTCATCTCCATCTCCATCATCATCACCACCACCACTATCATCAAACCCTAACCCCTTTTCTAAAAGAAATGAAGAAGAACAAGAAGATGGAGTAAAGGAGGAGAAGTTGGAGAAGAAGAAGAAGGAACAAGCCCTAATCCCCAATTCGAAACCCAAATTAATTTTTCCAAGGCAAGCCCTCCTTCCTTATTTCAATTTTGCTCATAAAATCTTTCTTCAAAATTTGGTTACCAATTTTTGTAAGCCATATGATCAATATCATATATATGGTTTCTAGTGTAGAATTAGTGTTGTAATTTTGAATAAGATTGACTTAGTATAGAGATTGGCTAGGATTATATACTTATATAATATTATGACACATACATGTATGTCGAAAGTAAGTCGGACACATTGAAATGGAACTAGGATACGATACGGACACGTACATAAGGGGATATCTATATGTGTCATGATTGAATTTTTTTTTAATGGATTATGTACTACTTTTGTCAATAGTAGAAATGGCGTGTGTATACATATATGTGCATATATTTTTAGTGTATATATACATGAATATATGGATACTAGCCGTGTCCGATAGGGAATTGAAGGTATATTTAAGTATCAATTCTAGAGTTGTCCTAGATGGACTAATATATGTAGGACTTGATTTATATTTATATATATATATATATATATTATATATATATATATATATATATATATATTCAACATTATATATATATTATATATATATATATATATATATAATATATATTATATATAATATATAATATATATATATATATATTATATATATATATATATATATATATATATATTGTTGATATATATATATATATATAATATATATATTAATATATATATATATATTATATTATATATATATATATATATATATATATATCTATTATTGTTGATATATATTATATATATATCTATTATTATAATATTATATATATATATATAATATATATATCTATATTTATATATATATATATATATATATTATATAATTGTTGAGAATCCTTATAATTTGAATAGAAATCATCAAAGATGTATAATAAGTTATATAAGAAAGCTTAGATTGTACTCGATATAATATTGAGAGTAATATTGACCTTAATTTCTAATATTGTCTTCCAGACTACATCCTAAGGCTATTTGATAAATCCATCTTGTATACAAATTGTAGGATCCTCCTTGTTATTTTATATAAATAAAATCTAGTATAAATAGATTTTAATCTCATGATTAAGCTGGGCTTAAGTATAATTGTTCTAATGTATATTCTAGTAATTTTAAGTTACTTTAATTTTTCTTTTATTAGCTCATATTCTAATATGAGGTTTAAATTTAGTCTAGGTGATGTAAAATTATAAATCAAGTTGAACCTAATACTCTCAGACCTTGGAAATCTCCAAAAGACAAAACTCTAATTTCTAGCCTGTATCTCGATAAGTTCGAAAAATTTTCTAAAAGGGAAATTTTATTCTAATCCATAAAGTGCAAATGAGATATTTTAATATGCAATTTATTAAGAGTAATTATTCCTATATGGTTTTGTGATCTAGTGTGTGTAACTTTATAATTTATGGATTGTATTGAGTTTGTTGAACTTGTGTAGCTAACCCGAAATCAGTGCTAAATTTGCAAATAGCTAATTGCTAAGGTAAAGTATAGATTGGTAAGAAGGTTCTTTGTCCAAATTGATTTATCAACTTATATAACTGCATGTGTTTACCGGTGTTGAGAGTTGCTCCACCGAAGGGGTCGACGTACCCGATTTATTTGCGTGTTGCCGGTGTTGATGGTTGCTCCACCGAAGGGGTCGGCGTGCCCATTTACTATTTCTTTGTATTTATACGTTCTGGAATATTTCCGGGTCAGTAAATACAAAGCAGACTCTGCCGAAATTTTTGAAAAATTTCAGAGTTAGCCATTTTAGAAATGTCGAAATGGTCGAAATGATTAAACCCTAGTTCCTGATTTTATAAAATTTCTAATACAAACATAACCCTGAAATCCTTGAAAGTGTTGCCTTAGGCACACAAATTCTAGTTTGATATTTTATTTCCGCTAAGACGGAATCTCCTGCTTAACTTTATTCTCGTTTAATGTGTGTTCTCTATCACACGAAAAACGAGATACAAAATTGAAATGTAATTTAACTAAGTTGCATTTGGTAAGAATTGCATTTGGGATGGGAGAGAAAACTTTGGATCACACCTTCGAAATCTTTGCAATATTATATTTACAAAACTGATCAGTTCCTGTTACCGGCACTCGTATGGCCATACGAGTCTGTCGGGGTGAGGCTTAGCTCACTTCCTGTTGTCCTGTTCCTATTTTCCATTGGATCCCGAATCCCCGAATTCGGTCCTGTAATATCCAATGTAGCCTGCTCCGATATTCTTGAAAAAATTCAAGTCATACGACAATTGTTATAACACTTGATTCCGATAGCTCGGAAAACCATTCATGTGTTATCCTGATTTTATTACATCAATATGTGATCCTGATACTAATGGGACGGATAAATCTAAGCACCGTCCATTTAGTATAAACCTGATCCCGGGTAAATGGAATTATTGTTGAGAAAATAGAAGTTGTGTGATCCAGAAGTGTTTCTCTAAATATTGTATTTTCCATACAAGATTTGTTTGATTGCTTACACATTTATACCTGACACACTTACATTCTTTTAGGAAAAGATGTTAATACGATAAGAAATTTTATCAGTGAATATACCTTTTTAAATTATCCTTTCTTTCAGTTCAATTTTGATAATTTTATCATCTTACCTTACCTACTTTACTCCTTTGACTGAGGGCTTGCTCGTCGTATTGACGACCTAGTTTTGTTCACTAGGTTTGATGAAGGTCAGGAGATAATGCAAATGCACACTGAAGAGAAGCTTTATGAATGAGACAAAGGAGGTTGACTTGGTATCAACTAGTAAAAACTTTGTAGCTGGTAATGTATATATGTATTGGGTTAATGGTTGTAATCGGGTAGAATAATAAATTTCTATTTATAGTTTAGAATATGCTTTAATCAAACTGTTATTTATATTTTTATGCACCATGTGACCTATGATCAACCTATCCTAGAACCCTACGGGCGACAATCGCGAATATGGGTACTGGAGTATTCATATGTCGCGTAGCCTGGGGATGTTGTTACGTACTCGGCTCGCCTTATTTTGGGAGCGGGGCGTGACAGTTTCGCTCCTTCAGGAAGATCAACCAACACCCAAGTGTCATTTGAGGTGATGGAATCAATTTTATTATCAATCGCCTCCTTCCAGAAAACCATGTCTCTGGTCTTTATCGCCTCATCATAGGTAAGCGGATCAGCTTTCACATGATAGGTGACAAAGTCACTTCCGAAGTCTTTCGGCCTCCTCACTCGCTTCGTTGACGGCTCAGCGAGATCTGGTTCAACCGTTGTTTCAACAACATCTTCTTGGACCACATCTTCATTGAAGACTTGCGCACCCTCATTATTCTCCGGAACATCCGCAAGAACAATATTCTTGTGCCTTGCAAATTTGTCTTCAAAATATTCTGTGCCGCGAGATTCAATGATATAATTTGACTCAATATCAAGAAATCTCCGCGCATCACTCTTCTTAGCATACCCCAAGAAGATCATCTTAGTAGTCCTTGTCCCAAGCTTCTGAATCTTCAGATCTGGAAGCTTGACATATGCCAGACACCCCCACACTCGAATGACATTCAAGTTAGGTCTGACTTTGAACCAGAGTTCATGAGGAGTAATGTTAGAAGTTGCATGAGGCACTCTATTCAGAATAAAAGTGGCCGTCAGTGCAGCTTCTCCCCAGTAGCACTTAGGAATGCCAGCAGTCAACAACATTGAGTTAATCATTTCTGTTAACATTCTGTTCTTCCTCTCTGCTAATCCGTTTGATTGAGGAGAGTACGGAGCCGTAGTCATTGACAATTCCATGTTCTTTGCAGAACGATGCGAATTCATGAGACCTGTACTCTCCACCTCGATCACTTCTTATTCTTTTGAGTTGTTGTCCAGTATGCTGCTCAGCTTCGGCTTTGAACTCCTTAAACTTCTCGAATGCTTCGTCTTTAGCCTTCAGCAAGTAGACGAACGTATACTTTGAGAAGTCATCGATAATGGTTATGAAATACTTCATCCCGGCCTTTGTAGAGAACTGTTTGAAGTCACAGATATCGGAGTGTACCAACTCCAGAAGATCTGTACTTCGATTAACCCGAGGAAAGAGTTTCCTTGTGATCTTTGTTTGAGCACAAACTTCATATTTCTCTACCTTACCCCCACACTTGGAGATAAGTCCTAGACTAGACATTCTGTTTATTCGTTTACAATGAACATGTCCTAGCCTATTATGCCACAACTCAAGAGTATAAGCAGAAGGAGTGATTTCATTAATCACATTAATTACATTGGACTGATTTACAAGCTAAATTTTGAACATTCCTTCGGTATAAAAAGCTTTCCCGAAATATGTTCCCTTGATAGACATTACCATCTGGCCAGCATTGATGTCCATCCTGAGGCCTGCGTTGCAGAGTAGGCCTCCTGAGATCAGGTTCTTGGCGATAGCAGGTACGTGCTTCACGCCTTGAAGCGTCAGAGACTTCTCCGAAGTCAGCTTCAACACCACCGTCCCGATCCCGAGCACTTCAGCTTGTGCCTGGTTCGCCATCATAACCACTTCAGAAGTAGGTGTGTAGGTGGTGAACCACTCCTTACTGGAGCAGACATGGCAGGAGGCTCCAGTGTCTACCTACCAGTCAGAGTCAGTCATTACCCGCATCAACCTGTGCAATCATAGCAACAACATCAGTGATCATAGATACCTTACTAGGCTCTCCTTGCTCTGATTGCTTGGTCTTTGCTTTGCATTCACTTTTGAAGTGGCCCTTCTTGCCACACTTGAAACAAGGCATCTGTGACTTTGCCTTCTTTCGCTTGAAGGAAGTTCCCTTCACGTTCAGATTGTTAGGGTCCTTCTTCTTGCTGTGGGAAGCCGCCTGCTTTCCCCTTGGTTCCTTGGTATGAACCAGATTGGCGTTAGCCAATTGCTTGGACAGTGCGTCCACCTTCAGTTGAGCCCGCATCTGGTCCTCAACATAGATTTTTCTGCAAGAGATCTTCAAGGTCAATCTCAAGCTTCTTCCTATGCATATTTGTATAGAACTTACTCCACCCAGCGGGGAGCTTTGAGACAATCCCTCCAACAACAAACTTGTCGCGGAGGGGCATCACCTCGTCTTCTAACTTTTGTCGCAGTTTTAGAAATTCCTTTATCTGCGGCAACATGGACTTCTCGTCCTCAAAGAGCCATTTGTGATATTTTTCAACCACAAATATCTTGCTCATGTTTTTGTATTCTTCGTACAGTTTTTCCAGAGACTCCCATGTCTCTGGCAATTGGTTTCTTGCTGTAGAATTCTGCTAGGGAATCCTCCATAGCATTCAGGATAAGCAGCCTGCAAATGCTATTTTTTCTTCTCCACTTGGCCTGAAGTTTAGTAGCCGCAGTAATTGCGACAGCACACCCAATATCTGGAACGGTAGGTTCCTCTTCAAGAAGCACGTGATCAACGTCTCTGAGTTGAAGAGTGAGATACACCTTCCTCTTCCAGATTTGATAATGCTCTCCATCAAACTTTTCTAACTTACAAAAGTCAGTATTGAGGAGTGAAGCATTAACGTTTTCCATCGTAGCAATAAAGCTTTGAGATTGTTGTTGCCGGGGCACAATTTTTCGATGGAAAACTTGAGAATATGAAACGATTGTAAAGACAATGTTTCAAATCAACACTTCAAGGAAGGTGATCCTGAATTACGAAAATCTAAAAAGATTTCGTAATCAACAGCAATCGATCATAGTACTTCTAAAAAGAAGATACAATCAGAATTACTGGTAGCAATGAAGAAGGTGACTGGCAAAAGATAGAAGATCTCCTACTGGGGTGAATAATCACCGTTGCTCAAAGCTTTATTCGCCCTACACGAACAACTTCCAGGAACCAGCAAGTTCATCGGAGAACTTGGAACACTCCTGCTCTTCTGACTCCTCGGATGGACACGAACTTCCGTGCAAAAGCAACGCAGGTGCGGCGCCTTTCCTCTCTCTCGAAGGCTGCTGGAATTCGCAAGCAAATTCCTATCAGAACAGTGTTAAAGAACACTCCTGAATTCTCTGTTTACTTGTGTTAAAAAATACTTCGTAAACTTTCTGTGGTGGCTTTTTTTTCTTGTATATATATATAGCCTTGTGAGAGAGATGATGCCTTATATAGGCCCTGCAGCAACTGCTCGGTTACCATAAAGTTAGGGACGTGGTAAAAACCATCCCAAACATGTAGCAACCGTCCAGAACGTGCAAACGTACGTTCTGCTGCAAGTTGTGCCAACTGCGCGTACCCCGCGCACTTTGCACTCCGCGCACTGAACCACTTGCGCCAACCTGTGCCACTGCGCGTACTGTGCCACTGCGCAACCTGCACGACCTGCGCCACCTTGCGCCACTCGCGCAACTTGCGCAACGTACGCAACGTGTGCAAAGTGCGTCAACAAAACGCCACATTACGCCTCATGAGCCCATGAGCCAGAGTCAGAGTCAGAGTCAGAGTCCGAGTCGCTAATCCCCTACGGGGCTTAGCTCCTATGGAAATAAATTTTCCAAGAGCAAAAAGCATGAATGCTTTCAATTGTTGATTTAGCCTTTTTCCCATTAGAAAAATAATCCCACATGGCACACCCATGTGCACCTCCACACCACATATGCATCTCTAAACTAGCAAAGCTAATATATAGAGATACAAGTCTTTTGGTCTAGCCGATGTGGGACAAAATATTTTTGAAAAAGACCAAAACCCAACATGTCACTTTCTAGTAACCTTGATCGGCTGTGCCTCACACTCATACAATTTAAGAACTCTAAGTTTCAACTCGAATAATCCCAGTTGATACATTAACTGAATACCACTTGTAATCACGTTTTGGATCACATAAAAACTCTTCCAACAATAAGTTTTGATACATCTGCAACAATAGTTGCACTACAACAACAGTTACGTTGTGCTATTGTACTGTTGTACCTTTTGGATCACATCCCTCCTACAAGGCATCTTGTGAAACAACATAAAAACGTTGATTGCCAAACAAACTAAAGGAGATTAAACCGTGCTTCTTCATATTAACCATCAGAGATATATATACAAGAGTTTGGTTAAGCTTTGCTAACAACAATTATGCTAAGTGATATTTACAATCAATCTATAATAACTAACTATAATTAGTAGTCTAACACTCCCCCGCAGTCGTAGCGGGAGGTTTCCGTACGTTGAGATTGTCTCGAAAATCACCAAAGAGTATATGTGGAAGCCCTTTGGTAAAAATATCAGCAATTTGGTACCGAGACGGAACGTGTAGTACTCGAACATGGCCTCGAGCAACTTTCTCACGTACAAAATGTATATCCATTTCGACATGTTTAGTGCGTTGATGTTGAACCGGATTGCCGAGAGATAGACGGCACTAACATTGTCGCAATAAACGATGGTAGCCTTCTGAATCGGAAAATGAAGCTCAAGAAGCAAATTACGTAACCAACATGATTCAGAAACTACATTGGCGACTCCTCGGTACTCGGCTTCGGCGCTGGAATGAGAGAGAGTAGGTTAAACGTTTCGAGGACCAAGAAAGTAAATTGTCGCCAAGAAAAACACAATAACCGGAAGTCGAGCGTCGGGTGTCGGGGCAGCCACCCCAATCCGCAACGGTGTATGAAATGAGACTGGAAACCGATGATTTATGAGTTGCAATCCAAGTTCACGTGTGCCTTTAATATACCGAAGCACCCACTTTAAAGCGTGCATATGTGGGACTTTAGGATTGTGCATGTGTAAGCATACTTGTTGAACTGCATAAGATATATCCGGCCGGGTGAATGTGAGATATTGTAATGCCCCTGCTAAGCTCTGATAGTGAGTTGGACCGTCGAAGGGGGGATCCGAATCATGAGGGAGTTTGGTTTTTGTGCCAACAGGTGTGTTGGAAGAATTGCATGTCGTCATTCCTGCTCTATCGAGAATCTCCTCCACGTATTTTGATTGATTGAGAAAGAGTCCGGAAGAATTTCGAGTAACTGCAATTCCCAAAAAATAGCTAAGAGGTCCCAAATCCTTCATAGCAAATTCTGAAGCCAGAAGAGACATAATAGACGTACGTAAGGCTGTGGATGATGTCGTCAAGATGATGTCATCAACATAAAGTAGAAGATAGGCTAGGTCGGGTCCTTGGTTGTAAATGAACAAGGAGTGATCAGATTTGCTATGAGCGAAACCAATGGTGGCGACAAACTCGACAAACCGCTGATACCAGGCACGGGGTGCTTGTTTGAGACCGTAAAGCGACTTCTTCAATAGACATACGTAGTCAGGGTGTGTAGAATCCCGAAAACCCAGTGGTTGGTGCATGTATACTGTTTCGTTAAGGTGTCTATGCAGAAACGCATTCTTTACATCCAATTGGTGAATCGGCCAAGAATGACACAAGGCGAAGCTAAGAACAGTACAAATAGTAGCGGGCTTTACCATGGGGCTAAATATTTCGTCACAATCCACGCCAACCTGCTGAGACCTGCCATCACCTACAAGTCTGGCTTTATGCCGCTCAAAGAACCGTCAGAATTCTTTTTGTGACGAAAAATCCACATAGAACGAATGACATTCACATTAGATGGGCGTGGTACTAAATCCCACGTATTATTTTGAATAAGAGCATTAAATTCGTCATTCATGGCGGATTTCCAATTTAGGTCAGACAAGGCAGCTTTGGGGTTGCGGGGAAGTGGTGATGGTGTGATTGAGGAAGAAAGATTGAATTAGCGTTTGGGACGATAAATCCCATGCATACTCCGAGTGGCAATAGTACGAGTGGGATGTAGTGGTAGTGGTGGAGGGCTGGTCGGAGCAGACTGCCTGGGAGTGGTCGGGCCAGAGGAATTTTGGAGGGGAGAAGTTTGGGCCGTAGGGAGCACGCGGCTGGGCGGGCTCGGTAGGCTCAGCGGTTGGTTGCGGCCCAAGTACAGGGGCAATGGGCTTAGGAAATTCGAAATGGGTTTGAACATTTGGATGCAAGGAGCTGTCCAGAAACGAGTATGACGAATTTGTGGAAGGACTGATCTCAGCGAATGGGAAACGGGTTTCGTCAAAAAGGACGTGTCGAGAGATGATAATTCGTTTGGAAGAAATATCATAACACTTGTATCCTCTATGATTTGGTGGGTACCCTAAGAAAACGCACGGAGTGGAACGGGCTTGGAGTTTGTTAATCGTATGGGAGGGAAATAACGGGAAACAGAGACATCCAAAAACCCGAAGGTGATCGTAGGAAGGAGCCCAAGAGTAGAGGATATCCGTGGGAGAACGGTTTCTGGAGGTTTTTGTGAGGAATTATATTGAGAAGATATGTGGCCATTTGCAAGGCATGATGCCAGAGAGTGGATGGTACTGAGGAGTGGACAAGAAGAGTTCGCATGATGTTATTAATAGCGCGGATTTTTCGTTCGGCTTTACCATTTTGGGGAGAAGTATAGGGGCAAGAGAAACGGAATTCAAGACCATTTTGTTGACAAAAGAATTTGAAGGCATTATTAGAGAATTCTGTCCCATTGTCACATTGGAATGTTTTTATGGGTTTTTGAAATTGGTTTCGTATAAAGTGCTAAAGGCCGTAAAAATGGAAAAAGTTTGTGATTTCTTGCCAATAGGAAAAGTCCACAAAAAATTACTATAATTATCAAGAAAGAACACATAATACTCATGTCCTGCAGAGCTCAACACAGGGGATGTCCACACATCACTATGCACGATATCAAAAGATGAAAAAGTGCAAGCATTAGAAGAATAAAAATGTAGTTTCACATGTTTCCCAAAAACACAAGATTGACAAGTACTAGAATGGGAGATGGGCTTACAATCAATAACCCTCTTATTTTTAAGGAATGCAAAATATAAACTCCTGGGTGTCCTAATCGATTGTGCCAAAGAGTAGCGACAAAGCAGCAAATGTGGATGGCGAGGCGGTTTGTTGGCGTGTAGTGGTGTTGGTGATGGGGTAGAGGTCGCCATGCTATTACACCTCATGATTTGCCTCCCTGAATGTCCTTCACAGAAAACCCACAAGGATCAAATTCAATGGTCACATTATTATCAGCCGTGAAACGACGAACAAATAAGATTTTTAATAAGTTTCGGGCATGAAGCACATTTGTTAAACGAAGGGGTGGAATGGCGTAGGGAGGTATTTTTGTCCGTAACCATGAATTGGGATTTCCTGACCACTACCGACAATAATATTTTTTTTTTGCTCAAATTAAAATAAGCCGTAAGATTACCTCCCTCGCTTGTCATATGAGAAGTGGCACCCGTGTCCATGTACCAGTTATTATCCGGAGGGTTCAAAGCCATAGTTTGAAAAGCCTGTTCCAAATCCGTCGGCTGAAACTGTGCGTTGTAAGCCTGCGGTGGACGATTACCCAAGATTCCGGACTTCCTGGATGGTTGTGGAGGGCGTGACCACCCGCCAGTGGGATAAGGACACGGTGGAGTCCAAGTCTGATTCCACGGAGCAGCCCAAGGTGGTAGTACTGCTGGTATTGCTGCTGATTTGGTGGCCAAAAAGGAGGGGCGGTTGGTTGCGCGACCCTCCCCCGTTGCTCGAACCACCATTATGATTCGATCCTCCACGACCACCTTTCCCTTTACCACGATTTGAGGTCTGATTACGGGTTGAGAAATTGGTCGAACCTTTGTTTTGCTGATTTCGGGTTGAGATAGTTCCGGGCCCGGAGGTTGGAGGGCGGGCTGCGTCATTGGAGGGCTGGGCGACAAGAGCCTGCTGTGATGGCACGGGCGGTAACCTCCGCCTGGCGGAATTTTTTCGTCTCTTCCAAGAGCAAACGAGACCGAGCGGCAATGGATCCATTTGAGAAATAATAGAAGCCACATGTCATAATTCTCATTTAATCCATTGATAAGGCGAAGAACTAACCGATGGTTGATACATCCAAGTTAGGTCGACGATGGAGTTCTTGATGTTGGAGACGGCAAGTGTCGGGTGGAATTTGTTGTTGGTGGGTTCCATCATGGCAGCCATGAAAGGAAGAAGAAGCAGATCGTGTTGAGAGGGAGAAGAGGATGGCGGAAGCGTTTGAGAAGGTTAGGAGTCGAATGGCTTTGATACCATAAAGGAGATTAAACCGTGCCTCTTCATATTAACCATCATAGATATATATACAAGAGTTTGGTTAAGCTTTGCTAACAACAATTATGCTAAGAGATATTCACAATCAATCTATAATAACTAACTAACTATAATTAGGTAGTCTAACACAAACAACCAAAATGCGAGGGGTGACACCTCAATTCTCAAACACAAGAATTAGAAAAAAAACTCAATGCAAAAATCAATATGATTCACTTTCCCTAAAACCATACAATGGCTTACATTATTTATAGGTAGAAACCCTAAATAAATAAGAAAATATCATAACTAGAAATTCCTAAATTAAAGCAAACCAAATATAAATAATAGTAAATTAAAGGGAACAAATAAATCAAGGCAATAAATAAGAAAATTATGAGAAATATTAGAAAACCTAAATTAAGAAATCGCATCTGGTTGAAGGAAATAATGATTAATGGGGGGCTAAGTTAAGAAATAGTAGAAAACCTAAATTCCTAAATTGGCAGGGAGCTTAACTGGTTGAAGGAAATAATGATTAATGGGCTAATCTATGTGGAATTATATGATTCAGTGGTATAGGAGGGATTAGTTGCACACTAAAGAAGGAAGCAGACTTGTAAAAACATGCAAATTGCTGTAAACTTTTTCGCAACTTTAATAGTAGAATATATACAAAGAACAATGGACCATTCTTCAGTTAAAGATTCAATTGCATCAAAAGTTGAGGTATTTACTGTTTCTAAACTGGTCAATATTTATGGCCTTAGGTATTAGAAAATTTCTCACTAATGTTCTAGTACGATATCATGCTGGATACTTCAGTTTGTTGTGCCAACTTCCTAATATCCTTAACAAATTATAGAACTCTTCTCAACATATACATCCAACCAAGTCCTAATTAAAAATAAGTTCTCACTACCCTCCATCCTAAGGCCTTCTGTCCAATAGTATGTCAAGCTAACAAATCATGAATAGGTCCCCTATGAAATCTGCCTTCATATATACATATATAGATCACCATTAGATACAACTTTGCAACAGGTAAATAAAAGAAACTTGTTGGTGTTTTTGCCTTTGGACTAGGAAAGATAGTCCCACATCGGCTACACCAAATGGTGAGTATCTCAATATAATGCATTGCTTGTGTTGAGGTGTGCACATGAGGTGTGGTGGGGAACAAGTGTGTGCCATGTGGGAGTATTTTCCTAGAAGGAAAAATGATTAATTCCAACAAGGATGCAAGTTGATTTTTGTTGTGCGGACTCGAACTCGGACACGGACTCCAGGATATCTCGTGCATGCACGGGAGTGTTCGGGGGGTAGGCGTGGACTGGCACACTTCTATGCTGATTGTGGGATGATCTAAAATATCAAACTCTATTTTTTAGTATTGGTATTTTAGTCCCACATCGGATAGGAGAATAGGTAAAGTCTCAACTCCACTCTATAAATAGAGCCCCTTGGCCTCCTTTGAAAGATGCACCAAGAAGAGAATTAAGGGAGTCTGTAAAGTCCAGGAAGCCCGTTCAAGTCTCAAATATTGACTTACGAGCGTTCCAGAAGTTCTTCGTGAACTTGCTGGTTCCTGGAAGCAGATCGTGTTGGGACGAATCTTGCTTTGAGCAACGGTGATCTTAATCACCCCAGCAAGAACCTTTCCTTTTCTTCTTTCTTCTTTTCTTCTCCTTCATCTGAGTTGTAACTCAGTTCTGTCCGTCAACAACTACGATTACGAGGAAGAACGTGAGATTTACTTTCTGATTTGCTTTTGTAATCAGATTCATATTATAGTGTTCCTCTTGGATCTCGAGAATAATCAGAAGGTGAACGTTTGTTGAACCTCTGATCTCGACATCGAGTCTGCCATCTTTGATCAAGCCCTGGGACTAACAATCTCAAAGCAAGATCCTTATAGATGGAGAACTCTCGTGCTTCTCTCATCGATACCAGCTTTAACAAGTTGGAGAAATTCGACGGAGAACATTTTCAAATCTGGAAGAGGAAGGTCACCCTTAATCTTCAACTCGTGGACGTAGACCATGTGTTGATTGAGGATGAACCGACGATTCCAGAAGGAGGAACTGCCGATGCTATTGCTGCTGCACTCGTCAAAGAGAAAATAGCATATGTAAACTGCTGATTCTCAATTCTATGAAAAACTCTCTGGCAGAGTCATATTCTAAGAACGTGAAGGCCAAAGAGATCTGGGATTCTTTGGGAAAGCTATATGAAGATGATGAGAACATATCCAAAATCTTCATCATCGAGAAGTACCACAAGTGGCTCTTCGAAGACGAGATGTCGATGCTACCTCAAGTGAAGGAATTCCTGAAGTTGCGCCAGAAGTTAGATGACGAAAAAATGCCCCTCGTCGACAAGTTTGTCGTTGGAGGGATAGTCTCGAAACATTCTGCTGGTTGGAGCAACTTCTATGCTAGAATGCATTAGAAGAAGCTGGACATTAGCTTGGAAGATCTTCTACAAGAGATCCACGTTGAGGACGAAATACGATCTCAACAGAAGATGGACTCTCTGTCCAAACAACTGGTTAAGGCCAACTTGGTACAGACAAGAGAGTTCAAGGGGAAGCAGGTGGCTTCTCATCACAAGAAGAAGGACTCCACTAATCTAAAAGTGAACGGTCCTTCGTTCAAGCAACAGAAGTCAAAGTCCCACGTGACTTGCTTCAACTGTGACAAGAATGGCCACTACATGAGTGAATGCAAATCCAAGCCCAAATCAAAATAGCAGGTATAGCTAAACTTGGTTATTTTGATTACTTAACTTGGTTGCTATTGTTGTACGGGTTGAGTTATCTAGCGTGGTAGCTAACTAGTGGTCTGACACTAGTGCATCTGACCACGTGTGCTCTCAAAGGAGTAGTTGTTTACCAAGGACAAGTCATGTTATGATGAAGGTCTCGATGGCGAACATATCTAGCAGAAGTTCTGAAGATCGAGACAGTGGTTATTAACCACCGACAAGGACACTGGAATACGTGTTGCACGTACCAGAGATTTTTCGGCGATCTGATCTCAGAAAGTCTGTTATCTGATACAGACTTGAAAGATTGACATTCGTACTAGCCAGATGATAATTTCTTGGCGAGAAACATGCTTCGAAAAGATGTTTGGTGCTGAAGAAATGTTCGAACTTCTGCAGATGGCGATGAAGTTACTTCATTGAGTGGACTGAGAGTTGTTCTATGACAGAAGCAGACTCAAGCTGTCCTACCGGGACCTTATCTTCAGAATGTGGGGGTAAGGAGGTGGAGGAGTTTAAGGTCTGTACAGATACAAGACTGTTGGGAAGCTGCTCAGACGATTGAACTAAAGTACTGATCATCTGGAGTTAGTACACTCAGATATCTGTAACTTTTATCAATTCTCCACAGAGGCCGGTTCGAAGTGTTTCTCGAAGTGCACGTTCGCATGACTTCTCAAGTAGAAGGATGTAGCATTCGAGTAGTTTAGAGACTTCATGTCACGCCCCGCTCCCGTAGGAGCGATCGTCCTCGCTAAGGCGTGATGCCGCACGAGCCTAGATTTGCGCTCGTGCAAGGCAGTTCCATAACGGCCGATTACACCGGCGGCGACGGGGTCGTCGCACAGAAGTCCCAAGCAGAAACTTTGAATACATTGCAGCGGAATTTAAAAGAAAACATGAACACGAGACATTCAAAACAATCTCTTTATTGATATTGAGTACAAGATTACATTTGTGGGCGCAAGGCCAAATACAAGTCTCTCAGGCTCACTTTTCACTCATTTACAATTCACTCTGCTCTCTCATCTCTCGATACAATACTTGGATCCAGCGGAAGCTTCGGAAGGCGATGTCCATACATTATGTCCTGTATAAGTCTTCAGTTCACGCGGCCGCACGCTTCGACTCGCCAAGGAACTCCATGCCTCGACGCATCCAAGCGAGCTCCGCACCACGAGCTTCTACCTGTGCCTGCACATGAAACACTGTGTGGGTGTCAGTACCACTGTACTGGTGGAGTGAGCTTCTCGCCCACCCATACAAAACCTACACGTTCATTTACTTTGTGCAGCTTAAATCCCTTTCGATTGTCTTTCTAGTCTTGCCTTAGGTTCAGTTTTTAGGACCGGCGCCTTAGCGCAACTTGTGTATCGGAACCATCCCGTGCTTGCAATGTCAACGTTAACTCATACTTTGTCGCTAGACCACTTCTCGTGCCAACAACGTTAACCTATCAGGTCGTGTTTGCCTTACGGCCATAATCAGAGACGCAACTACACGAAGGACTCCATTTCCTTGCCTCTAGACCTTTCTCGTGCCTGCATTGTCGACGCACTGACTTATATTTATCTTTCGTGCCAAACTCTGGGACGTAACGACTCGGTCGTGCCATAACTCAATTCGTGCCTCATATTTCGAGGCCGTGCCCAATAACTCAACGTAACTTCACACAACTTGCCTTACGGCCCTTTTTGACTTAACTCGCAATAGCTTAAGCCTAACTCATGCAACTCTATGCCATCAACTTAACACTCGCCGCCACATCTAGTGCCGAAGCACACCGCTACACGCTGTAGCCAAATCTTAGGCCCAGGCATTGTGTTTACTAACTTCATACACTTTTAACTCAACTCAATCCAAAGGCACGCACGCGGATTTGCCGCCCGTGCCGACACATCTATATGAAAGGTCACTGGCATTAACTAGCCATCTTGGACATAGCCTGGTAATACGGGACCCTTGCAACGCGAGTAGCGAGCCCCGATGCAAGTCCCCGTCTTACCGATTGCCTATTACCCAGCTCGGCTATACCTTGTTTCTTCCTAGGCCGAGTCGGTCCCATGGCCCAGGGTGTCCGCTCGAAGAAACCATCCCTTGTCGACAAGTTGTCCATGACCACGCACCTACGCTAACTTCTAGACTTAACGTAATGCATGGTCTCATCATCATCACTTAGTCTCTTTACTTTACTCTTTCCACTTTTTCATACTTCATTCGCAGAGCCCAAACCAGGGTTGCCTCGGCGACTGAACCACAGTCCCGACATATTTCCTCTCGGCGACTAATCATCGCTTAGACTTAACATTCTTTGAACTCAGGGAACGGCTACTGCATAGCCTTCCAACTTAACTTAAACATAGCGTGTTTCCTTTAAGTGTCGACCGACCGTGGATAACTTTCCACTGAACCAACCGTGGCTCGTGCCTCTAAACCGACTCGTGTTCTACGCAACGCTGTCGCCCAAGTCATACTTCGTATGACGGGCCTTGGAGTCGTGGGACTATTTATCTTGACAACCGCAGAATGAGCGGGACAGCACGTAGAATAACTTAGGTCGACCGGCATAACTATGCCTAACTCACTCAAGCCTACAACATAACCCAAAGGACGAGCAAAGGCTATGCTAAGCCTTGCGGGACAGGACCGTGCATGCTTTAGCAAGCATTTGTGCGGGCGACGCCTATGACTTAGGCTAACTCTCAGCTTTTGCACCGAAGACCAACTTTCCTTCTCCCAAGCCACGGGACGAAGGACCGAGTGTCATTTTCAAAGCACGACGTGCACCAACAACTCTAAGCCGACAGTGGGACGTTTTCCATGTTCTAACTCGATTCAAACCGTCGGGATTATTCCCTTAGCTATGTGGATGCGTAGCTTTTATTATCAAGCCTAACTTGTGCAAGTTGAAAACACGATTATTATGTGAAGGCAAAGATGAGGAGAGTTCACCGAAACTACCCCACCTGAGCGATGTCTCCGAGCAAGCCGTTGCAAGGCTAAGGCCGAACGTCGTCGGCGTTTCGATTCCTCCGATTGACTTTGCGGGACGGGGCACTACAACATACACCACTCAAACAAGTCTCATCCCCGAGACTTTCCTGAAGGCAAGCCATCCTACCATTTCTATGGCCAAGACTTAATCGTACGCATACACCTACGCGTTTCTTCGATTCCGAGCCACGCTCGCACTAGTATCAATCTTTCCTTTAACACGAATTCAAGATCTCGACACACTCCCATCTTTCAAGCCTTGCTTGAACTCGTCGTATCACTTGGCTGGATCGTGCACGCATTCCAAGCGTCCCCAAAATACATGCATTCAACCAAGCCGCATGATAGAGAATTGTCATTCTCACTCGAGTCGCATCGTGCACATACCCAGCGTCCCTGAAATATATGCATGTCAGCCGAGTCCGTGAGCAGGGTTTTCTATATTCGTGATTCATCTATCATTCATGCCAATCCTCAAGATCAATCCTTTGATTGCTAACACATGGAACAGGGGCGTCTCGCCTAACCGCTAGGCCATCTTTTCGAGCTAAGTCAATGTCAGAATTGGAATCATAGTTCCCCAACAATAATGCCAACACTGACCCCAATCCTAGGGTCAAACCAAAGTCGGTAGTACGGGATTTTCTACCCAAGCTCGCGTTCACTCAGATTTCTAAACTCGAGCACGATCACCTATTCTCGTCAAGGCATTCGCCGCGTATATCCGAATTCATTCTGATCACATACTTCACATATCCATTCTTTCCAATTCATGTATTCGATCACGAGTTCATCTAGCTTTGACAATATGTTGCGCCCCAATCTCACGCGAGTCCGATTATCCACGGTGGTTCATGAATCACCATGCAACGCTCCCGCGGAATAATCATTCTCATCGGGGCGTAACTCTTGTTTGCGTCTAGACTAATTCATTTTCGATACGCGGATTGGACCTACTTAATCCTCAAACTTAATCATTCAAGCAACCGATCATTCTCAAGTCATCTTCAGCATCAAACCACAAGTCGAAGCAATCGTATTGCAGCCGTGCAAGTTTGATCACCCCCGCTGGATGAATCACCATACCAGCGCTCACGCGGAGTGATCGCCCTAATCGGCGCGACGCATGTGCGAGGCTGGAGTTACGCTCGCATAAGACAAGAATGTCGACGTGGGGTTATCGTCGAAGTAAATCCAAGCTTTCATTTCATCCAAGTCAAGATTTCAATTCGACAGTCCGACCGTCATTCATTCAACCAGAAATCCTCGAGTCACGTCTATATTTTCCTTGACACGTTTTAATACCCCGAGTATAGCATCCAACGGAACAATGACATTTGCACGATCGTCATTCGCCGAGTCAGAGTACCCCCGTATCGCATTATGATCTTTGATACGCCTCATCACCACGATATGCGTACCTGACGATCTTCCTTTGCAACCATTTCGAGTCATGCGACGATGCGTTGTCCGAGTTGGATATTCCACCATTTCTCCCTGATACTCAAGATCAAGTTCAGTCGCTTTTCCTCAAAGCTCGTTTCAAGATCGTTATTCAAAACTCAAGTCACATTTCATTTGCATCAATTCGACATCGCACGCACGTTCCTCTAAGTTTCCTCCTGATCAGACCATTCAATTTTTTTTCGTTCCGAAACATTTTCTAACTCGCGTTGCTCGTTCACGTTGTCCAACGAGATGCTCGTTCGGCCATGGAAGTCACGACCAACTAAGCGTGACCGTTCTGTTCTAAGGCTTTGCGCGATCGCATCGCCTCGCCGACGTACTCGTTAATTTCTAATCCTCAATCTTCGCTCGATCATTTCCAAGAAAAATCCATACACCACTCGGATTCGAGCCACTCGACTAGTCGTCGACACTCATTCTTATCTTCTCCGAACCTATCACATACACCACTCGGATTCAAGCCATACAATCTAGTCCTCATCATTCGCATCATTCGCTAAGACATCCTTCGGTTCGTTCGACGATCGCTAGCGTAGTCGCTCGCGTCGCAACGACGCACTAAGTCGTTCGTACTATTTCCTCAAATCCAAATCAATCTTACTTGTACGCCTAAGCGTTAGTCCGATAGCGTCCTATCGATAGACCTCTAAGTGCATCTCCATTCCGACCGACGATACTTGATATCGCTCGCGACTCATTTGCCAAGGGTCGAGGTCGCGATGCACGCCAACTTAGCCAAAAGGCCGTGCGCATGGCCATCCCGTTGCGGACTATTCCGAGTTTATACGCTCAATTCTAGGGTCGACGTTGGACTAATTGGGCACGCACGCAACTTGCTAAGTCAACGTAGGACTATTCGGGCACACGTGCGACTTGCTAACATTAACACACCATTTTCTATCGAGTCAAGTTTGCAACGTTCGGCACAAAGGCCCTATCGATCCCGTTCAACCGAGTACTTGTACGAGCTTTCGAAAATATTTAGACTTATTGTATGGACATGCCGAGGGACATTCGAGAGAGAGCGCACCAACAATAACAACTTGCGGAAGCAACAGAGTTTTGCGGAAACATCGAAGTTAAAGAATTCAATCGACGGTCCAAGGACGTAAAGCCGTGCTCTGATACCACTATGTCACGCCCCGCTCCCGTAGGAGCGATCGTCCTCGCTAAGGCGTGATGCCGCACGAGCCTAGATTTGCGCTCGTGCAAGGCAGTTCCATAACGGCCGATTACACCGGCGGCGACGGGGTCGTCGCACAGAAGTCCCAAGCAGAAACTTTGAATACATTGCAGCGGAATTTAAAGAAGAACAGAACACGAGACATTCAAAACAATCTCTTTATTGATATTGAGTACAAGATTACATTTGTGGGCGCAAGGCCAAATACAAGTCTCTCAGGCTCACTTTTCACTCATTTACAATTCACTCTGCTCTCTCTCATCTCTCGATACAATACTTGGATCCAGCGGAAGCTTCGGAAGGCGATGTCCATACATTATGTCCTGTATAAGTCTTCAGTTCACGCGGCCGCACGCTTCGACTCGCCAAGGAACTCCATGCCTCGACGCATCCCGAGCTCCGCACCACGAGCTTCTACCTGTGCCTGCACATGAAACACTGTGTGGGTGTCAGTACCACTGTACTGGTGGAGTGAGCTTCTCGCCCACCCATACAAAACCTACACGTTCATTTACTTTGTGCAGCTTAAATCCCTTTCGATTGTCTTTCTAGTCTTGCCTTAGGTTCAGTTTTTAGGACCGGCGCCTTAGCGCAACTTGTGTATCGGAACCATCCCGTGCTTGCAATGTCAACGTTAACTCATACTTTGTCGCTAGACCACTTCTCGTGCCAACAACGTTAACCTATCAGGTCGTGTTTGCCTTACGGCCATAATCAGAGACGCAACTACACGAAGGACTCCATTTCCTCCTCTAGACCTTTCTCGTGCCTGCATTGTCGACGCACTGACTTATATTTATCTTTCGTGCCAAACTCTGGGACGTAACGACTCGGTCGTGCCATAACTCAATTCGTGCCTCATATTTCGAGGCCGTGCCCAATAACTCAACGTAACTTCACACAACTTGCCTTACGGCCCTTTTTGACTTAACTCGCAATAGCTTAAGCCTAACTCATGCAACTCTATGCCATCAACTTAACACTCGCCGCCACATCTAGTGCCGAAGCACACCGCTACACGCTGTAGCCAAATCTTAGGCCCAGGCATTGTGTTTACTAACTTCATACACTTTTAAACTCAACTCAATCCAAAGGCACGCACGCGGATTTGCCGCCCGTGCCGACACATCTATATGAAAGGTCACTGGCATTAACTAGCCATCTTGGACATAGCCTGGTAATACGGGACCCTTGCAACGCGAGTAGCGAGCCCCGATGCAAGTCCCCGTCTTACCGATTGCCTATTACCCAGCTCGGCTATACCTTGTTTCTTCCTAGGCCGAGTCGGTCCCATGGCCCAGGTGTCCGCTCGAAGAAACCATCCCTTGTCGACAAGTTGTCCATGACCACGCACCTACGCTAACTTCTAGACTTAACGTAATGCATGGTCTCATCATCATCACTTAGTCTCTTTACTTTACTCTTTCCACTTTTTCATACTTCATTCGCAGAGCCCAAACCAGGGTTGCCTCGGCGACTGAACCACAGTCCCGACATATTTCCTCTCGGCGACTAATCATCGCTTAGACTTAACATTCTTTGAACTCAGGGAACGGCTACTGCATAGCCTTCCAACTTAACTTAAACATAGCGTGTTTCCTTTAAGTGTCGACCGACCGTGGATAACTTTCCACTGAACCAACCGTGGCTCGTGCCTCTAAACCGACTCGTGTTCTACGCAACGCTGTCGCCCAAGTCATACTTCGTATGACGGGCCTTGGAGTCGTGGGACTATTTATCTTGACAACCGCAGAATGAGCGGGACAGCACGTAGAATAACTTAGGTCGACCGGCATAACTATGCCTAACTCACTCAAGCCTACAACATAACCCAAAGGACGAGCAAAGGCTATGCTAAGCCTTACGGGACAGGACCGTGCATGCTTTAGCAAGCATTTGTGCGGGCGACGCCTATGACTTAGGCTAACTCTCAGCTTTTGCACCGAAGACCAACTTTCCTTCTCCCAAGCCACGGGACGAAGGACCGAGTGTCATTTTCAAAGCACGACGTGCACCAACTCTAAGCCGACAGTGGGACGTTTTCCATGTTCTAACTCGATTCAAACCGTCGGGATTATTCCCTTAGCTATGTGGATGCGTAGCTTTTATTATCAAGCCTAACTTGTGCAAGTTGAAAACACGATTTATTATGTGAAGGCAAAGATGAGGAGAGTTCACCGAAACTACCCCACCTGAGCGATGTCTCCGAGCAAGCCGTTGCAAGGCTAAGGCCGAACGTCGTCGGCGTTTCGATTCCTCCGATTGACTTTGCGGGACGGGGCACTACACTTCAGGACTGAAGCTGAACGTTAAACCGATCTACAACTACTCAGAAGTGATCGAGATGTAGAGTATAGGTCTCATGAATTCGCATCATTCTGCAAAGAATATAGATCATCAATGAGACTACTGCTCCGTATTCTCCTCAATATAACGGCATAGCGGAGAGGAAGAACAGAACGTTGACAGAAATGTTGAACTCAATGCTGCTAACTACGGGTCTTCCTAAATGCTAATGGGGAGAAGCTGCATTGACAACCACTTTTATTCTGAATAGAGTGCCGTATGCAACTTCGGACGTAACTCCTCATGAACTCTGGTTCAAAGTCAGACCTAACTTGAATGTCATTCGAGTGTGGGGGTCTCTGGCTTATGTGAAGCTCCCAGATCTGAAGATTCAGAGCTGGGGACTAGGACTACGAAGACGATCTTCTTGGGGTATGCCTAGAAGAGTGATGCTCAGAGATTTCTTGATATGAGTCAAATCATATCATCGAATCCCGTGAAGACAATTTGTAAGGCACAAGAATATTGTTCTTACGGATAAATCGGAGAACAATAAGGGTGCGCAAGAAACTGAAGTTTTCAATAAAGAAGTAGTCCAAGAAGATGTTATTGTTGAAACAACGGTTGAACCAGAACTCACTGAGCCGTCGTCGAAGCAAGCGAGGAGGCCGAAGAACTTCGGAGATGACTTCATCACCTATCACGTGGAAGCAGATCCGCTTACCTATGATGAGGCGATGAAGACCAGAGATGATGTTTTCTGGAAGGAGGCGATTGACAATAAAATTGATTCCATCACCTCAAATACACTTGGGTGTTGGTTGATCTTCCTGAAGGAGCGAAACCCATCGGATGCAAATGGATCTTCAAAAAGAAGATGAAAGCAGATGGAACTATTGACAAGTTCAAGGCCAGGTTAGTGGCCAAGAATTTTTCTCAGAAGCAGGGGATCGACTATTTTGACACGTATGCTCCAGTAGCCCGGATGACCACCATCAGAATGTTGATTGCTCTCGCAGCGATACATAAGATGGTGATACATCAGATGGATGTGAAAATAACATTCCTGAATGGCAAGCTGACCGAAGAGATCTACATGCAACAACCCGAAAGGTTTGTCGTCAAAGGTCTTGAAGACAAAGTTTGCAAGTTGATAAAATCTCTGTACGGTTTAAAGCAAGCTCCCAAAATATGGCATAAGAAGTTTGACAAAGTTATAAGGTCAAATGGCTACAGGGTCAGTAAAATAGACAAGTACGTCTATACGAAGTTTGCTGACGAAAGAGGAGTCATCGTTTGTCTATACATGGATGACATGCTAATCCTAGGTACGGATATAAGCTGTGTCACGGAGACAAAGAAGTTTCTTTCGATGAAGTTCAGTATGAAGGACTTGGGGATGCTGATGTTATCTTGGGACTCAAGATCATCCAGACAGACACTGGACTAGCGCTGTCACAGTCTTATTATGTTGAGAAGATGATCACTCGTTACGGGTATCAGGATTTTCTAGGGATCGATACGCCGTACAAGTGTGATCTGAAACTGAAGCCTAATTCAAGGAAAAGCGTCAGGCAGCTGGAGTATGCAAGCGTAATCGGGAGTTTGATGTATGCTACTACTGCCACAAGGCCTGACATAGCTTTCACTGTGAGAATGTTGAGTCATTTCACGAGCACCCAGGCATTGAGCGTTGGAAAGCTGTGAAACGGGTTATGTGATATCTCAAGAAGACTCAGACATATGCACTGTACTACAGCGAGATCCGCCGGTAGTGGAAGGCTTCAGTGATGCCAGCCAGTGCTTAAGTGGAGAGCGAGAGGTCCACAGGTGGATACATTTTCACAATGGGTGGGGCTGCTATATCGTGGAAATCGAAGAAGCAGACTATGCTCTCGCGGTCATCCATGAAATCTGAGTTCTTTGTACTTGATACCGCAGCGGAGAAAGCAGAATGACTTCGGGAGCTCATGTATGATCTTCCAGTGGTTGGGATGCAAATACCGGGGATACCGATATATTACGACAACCAGGCGACTGCAGCGGTGGCATCAAATGACCTCTTCAACGGAAAGAAGAGGACTGTGCGGTTGAAGCACAGGGCAGTACACGATCTCATCAAGAGGGGTGTTATTGCAGTGATTGATGTTCGGAGTCAGGAGAACCTGGCGGATCCGTTCACCAAGGGCCTCAAGCGCCAGCTGGTCGATGACACAGCTTGGAAAATGGGCTTGAAGGCATTCTGATATTGTGTTATTACATTTCTACCATAAAGTTTTATGCTATTAGTTCAAAGAGAAATCTACTAGGCATCTAGCTTTTGGTTCAAAGGAGGACTATTAACCAGAAGAATATCAGGAACGGTGGGTACTTGTCCTCTGTGACATGGAGAGGTTACGGACCTACAACCACTGTTGTCTACTATTGTTTTCTGCAGAAAACGGATCACGTGGGAAGGTTGGCTTAAATGCCTTAATCAGTTCTCAGGCAGAGTGAATGCCTGGAGTGCTTTACAGGAAGCACGGTAGCACAACACTACAAGGAGTGTAACTCCATGCTACAGTGGGGTGACTCCACTATGAGGTTCCCAGGTAGGGGTAATGCCTCGGCTTTGCAAGCCAAGTCACAGCGGAGTTGCGCCGCAAATAGGCAGGTAGCCTAATGATGTATGATAATCGTAATAAAAAGAGGTAGACAGCACTACAAAGAGGACGATGTCCTCATGTTACAGTGGTATGACACCACGAAGAGGTACCAGGTAGGGAAAGCCTCGGCTTTGCGAGCCATGTCATAGCGGCGTAACACCGCACGGAAGCGAAAGGCTTCATGCTGGGTAGTTTGGCACTACAAAGAGGCCTGTGACCTCATGCTACAGTAGTATGACACTACGATGAGGTACCCAGGTGAGGTAAAGCCTCGGCTTTAAGCCATGTTATAGCGGCGTAGCACCGCAAAGAAGCGCAATGCTTCATGCCATGACTCTTTATAAAGAACTCACCTATAGTGTATGGACAGAGATATCAGGCCGTCTCTTGAGGGTAAACTTGTAGACGCCCAAAATTATACACTGAAATCAGGCTGGCACAAGGCCTTTAATGTGCAGCCAGAAGCACAGTTGATGTCATTATGTGAGTAGGAAGACTTGCGGTTATGGTGCAGAATTCAAGGCTTAGTACATTCTTGTATCATGCTGTTATTTAACCTATGCGGGAAGATTCTAGTCGCAGCGACATCTCTCCTAATGCATGATGTAGCCCCTCTTCCCAGAACTTTGATAATATATATTTTATTATTTATTTATTTGAATTAAATGGCGATTTAGAGTTTATAATAATTATTTAATTAATATTTTTACGGTAGATGAATTTAGTCATAATGGAGTTTTGGAGTACAAGGCGACTAGGAATCGTGGCATGGATAGTGCATTGGCGTGCTTTGACTAGTGTGTTAGCCCTGGTAGAGAAGGCCCAGCCTTGAATGTGTCCTAACTAGGAAAACCAGGCCAAGTTGTGACTTCACCTTTACCGAAGATTTATTATTAATTATATTATTGAGTTTAGAGAAACTAGCTATACCATTTTAACCCGGATTGGACCCGAACTGAGCCGAGCTCATGTAGTCATGCAGCACGTCCAATGACATTCGTGTTGATGGAAATTGGTATGAGTGTGTCATATTCCGTTTTAATGATTTGACTATTTCTAAATATTCGTAATTTAAATATTATAATATAATTATTAATTAATATTCAATAAATAGGTTCTTGTATATTTTAGGGATTATTAGATTGTACGCCATAGTATATACACCCTTATTGATTCATGGAATTTTGTTATTGTTATTATTATTATTATATTACTATTTTTTATTATTAATAATTTTGAGGAGGTTATTATATAATAATATTTTATTATTATTGGTATATTATTATTGTCAAATAGATGTTATATATAATATATATAATATATATATATAATATATATTTTTATCATTATATTTTTATATATATAAATATAGGTTTGATGAACTATATATATATGAGTATATAGATATACACATATATGTATAGTTATAATAAGGAAAAAAAGAAAGAAAGGAACTAAGCCAACAGGCCATAGGCCACGTTGGAGAAAAACCAACCATTGAAGCAAAACCCTCCCTGCTAAGCAAACACTCAGACCCGGCCTAAGCCCAGGCCGAGACCCAAATTCTCCAAAACCCAAAATTTCCGCTCGGGTTTTCTTCCAAGCGAACGTACAAATAGAGTAAGATCGAGAGGTTTATTTTTGCGAAAACCCTAATACCTAGCTTACGCCATGCCACGCCACCCCAGCACCCTGGGCGGCCCCGGCGACCCCGCGCATGCCGCCGCGAGCCGCCGTCGGCCGGCCAAACCGCGCGCGGGAGTTGGCTGCAACAGCAGCTATTGTGGGCGAGGAGCCACCTTCGCGACGCAATATCTTAACGATCGCTCGATCATTTGAGTTCCGTAAACTCTGGTACGATCACTATATAACACTCTCTAATCCTTTTTAATTAGATTTTATTAAATCGCATTAGTTAGTCGGAAAAATCCTCTCAAATATCGACGAAACCTGCTCGAAACAGAACAGTTTCAATGGTGAAACCACTGTTTTGGGAGGCCAAATTGGCAAATCCAGTTAGGAATCTTAAAAGCTATCTGAACACCTTCATAGACAACATATAGGACAATAAGAGGCCATTTACACTTTTCAGTTTCATCTATTATATGTCGAGATAACTCGATTCGAAAATCGGGAAAAGTTTTCGAAATTACGAAAAACTAGAAAATCTCTCGATACGACGTGCGTTCCGCCAATCTGGGCGACGTGGTCGCGAACCGAAAGCATCGAAAGCTGCGTATCGGCTTCGTAGTCGTGTGGGCTTTGACGGAATTCAAATTGGTCGCGTGTGCGCGACGAATTTGATCCGTATCCGTCAAAATTCACCGTATCGGTCTTTGTGCAAGTTTCTCAATTACTTCGTGCACGCTCGTCAAATCGAGACGAAACTTGCGCCAACAGGACCGTATTATTTTTTTGTCCTGTATGCCAAGTTTGGTCCAATTCTGAGACAGTTGAATCGTACGTCGCTTTGTGGGCCCCACGGTCCCACTCAACAGGCGATTTTGTGCACGTCCTGCCAAAATCCAACTTTGGATATACGATTGAATTCGTATCGGAAAACTAAATCCGTAGACATATAGTTTGACGACTTTAGAGATCGTTGACTCTGGCACGCTTTTCGGTGCAAAGCGGGTCCAACGGCGAATACTGTTTTGATCCAAAATTACCGTTTTGCCCCTGTGTCCAGAATTGGACTTAAGGATAGGCAATCCTAGCTAATTTGACTATTCTGAAAATATTGGTAATATTATTTCAGCTTTCGGGGACTGTTGTACGAGTTTTGACTATTGTGGCACATTGAGTAGTTCAGATTGTCGGTTTCACCAGCAAAGGACCACAGGCGAGTACAGTTTATTGTCTGCATTTCGATATTGATCTTTACTATATTTCATTGATTAGTCATTGGTTATGTAATTTTTATACTCTATTATAAATTGTTGAGTCGGGAATAAGAAGTACCAAGGATGTGTGATCCGACCGTAGACCGTGTTTATTTCCATGCAGTAGACCTCGTAGACCGTATTTATTTTCATGCAGTAGACCTCGTAGACCGTGTTTATTTTCATGCAGTAGACCTCGTAGACATTGTTTATTTTCATGCAGTAGACCTCGTAGACATTGTTTATTTTCTGCAAGTAGACCTCGTAGACATTGTTTAATTTCTGCAAGTAGACCTCGTAGACTGTGTGGTGTAGTGCCCCAGACCGATCACATATCAAAGGTACTTCTAACAGTTGGAGAAAATATTTTGTGTCTATTTATTGCTATTGGTTTTCCGTATTTACTGTTTATTTTTAAAACTCATGATTGATGTCTAACCATTGTTTTATAGTCATTTTCTTTATTTGTAATTGCATTCAGTGAATTGTGCTCGTTCCATTCCTGACTGGAAACCAACATTTTCAGGTTAGCCGTAGATTCACTTAGCTTGGGGTGACGGGAACACTTGCAGACAAAAGCCTAGAGACTAGCTAGATAGTTGACTTGTAGTCATTCATTTATTTGTATAAGTTTATATTTTTCTACAAATGTAAAACTTGTGATCATTGTAAGTTAAATTAATTTTTGTGAATGAGCATTATTTGTGATTTTGATCTTCATGGCCGTGACAGCGTTCTACCGCCGACACTGCGGCGTAGGCTGGCTTGGACACGTCTCGTATCCGTTTAAAAAAAAATGGGTGCGGGTCGTGACACATGATGGGCAGTCACTCTGGGGAACGCTCAACCCATATATTGAGATATGTGGGGGATTGTTGGTATTTTTGCCTTTGGACTAGGAAAGATAGTCCCACATCGGCTACACCAAATGGTGAGTATCTCAATATAATGCATTGCTTGTGTTGAGGTGTGCACATGAGGTGTGGTGGGACACAAGTGTGTGCCATGTGGGAGTATTTTCCTAGAAGGAAAAATGATTAATTCCAACAAGGATGCAAGTTAATTTTTGTTGTGCGGACTCGGACTCGGACACGGACTCCAGGATATCTCGTGCATGCACGGGTGTGTTCGGGGGTAGGCGTGGACTGGCACACTTCTATGCTGATTGTGGGATGATCTAAAATATCAAACTCTATTTTTGAGTATTGGTATTTTAGTCCCACATCGGATAGGAGAAGAGGTGAAGTCTCAACTCCACTCTATAAATAGAGCCCCTTGGCCTCCTTTGAAATATGCACCAAGAAGAGAGTTAAGGGAGTCTGTAAAGTCCAGGAAGCCCGTTCAAGTCTCAAATATTGACTTACGAGCGTTCCAGAAGTTCTTCGTGAACTTGCTGGTTCCTTGAAGCAGATCGTGTTGGGACGAATCTTGCTTTGAGCAACGGTGATCTTAATCACCCCAGCAAGAACCTTTCCTCTTCTTCTTCTTCTTCTTTCTTCTTCTTTCTTTCTTCTTCTCTCCTTCATCTGAGTTGTAACTCAGTTCTGTCCGTCAGCAACTGCGATTGCGAGGAAGAACGTGAGATTTACTTTTTGATTATGTAGCTTTTTAATCAGATTCATATTATAGTGTTCCTCTTGGATCTCGAGAATAATCAGAAAGTGAACGTTTGTTGAACCTCTGATCTCGACATCGGGTCTGCCATCTTTGATCAAGCCCGGGACTAACAGAACTATGATACCTTTAATCTTTCTTAAAAGTTAAGGCATCCTTCAATTATCTTAAGGCTGGTAACTGAAAACTAGAGTGACAATGAGACTTGCATATTCACTGGCAACCAGTAAAGTAGAAATCCATTGTAAAGTGTAGATAATCAAGTGAAGCAGATTCTAAATTAGAAGTTCACAAGGAATTTCTTACAATTTGAACAAAGAAGGCTTAATGCCTGACGACATTACCAGTTCAAAACAGAAAGGGATTATCATCAATTAGGTCAGCCTCGAGGTATTAAAACTAAAATGACAACAACAATTGATTATTTTCATAAGAAACTATTATGTTTACTGCTGGTTTTATAATGTATAGTGATGTAAAGAATAGTGGTACATAATAGAGAAAAATAAATTACCAACCTCATCAGTTAAATTGTAAGAAATTAACTAAATCGTTAAGGTTATAATTGCCCTCTAGCAAATGCGAGATATGGAGAGGGCAAACATATGAAAGCCCTTACCCCCATTTTATTTCCCAAAGAGTAACGTATATGTCTATATGAACATGTAATAAAATTACACAAGAGACTCATGTCCATCAATTGAGTCCATAGTAATAATGTGGCCATACAATTAATGCGAAATGGGAAAATCTTGACTTAGTAGTGAACTCATAAGACAACCTTGTGCGCAAGAATGTATACTTAAACCTAGCAAGTTTAAGAGTTCAGTAATCACTAGAACATAATGGGGATGAAAAGAAGTATATAGTTTGATTTGATCTGTTTGATTAAGTGTCGTGCGCCTTTTCAATGTAGTCACTGGATTTGTACTATACAAATAGGTATGCCAGTGCAGCTAGGTAAAGTAGTACTTGAATTAGTAAATAAGGCAATTAACTACCATCCCCTAAAATCTGTTATGAATAATTCCATGTAATCCTCTTCTTCATAATCTAAGAGCGCCCAAAATATAACAGCCACTATTGGTAAAAACAAGCCAACTTAAATAGAACATATCAAACTACACATAAATTGCCAGGTACTTTATTTAATTCGGAGCTGGATTGGATTGAAGCGCTCAATTTTTGGGCTGGGGTTGTTCACCGGTGCGGTGGCAGTCCGGCATGGCTGCGACAGGGGTGCGACAGGGTCGAACTGCTTGCCATCAATGACTCCCGTCTTTACCACTCCAAGGTCACAAAAAATATTACCACCAAGAAAAGAATTATGTACTCCAAATGTATTTTGATACATGAAGTCCCTATGTAATATATTTTGATACCTGAAGTACCTATATGAAAAAGGTGGTGGGGGGGGGAGAGGAAATTAAAAAAAAAAACTGTCGGATCAAAAATAAATACCTATGTAATTTACTATCCAAGAAAAAGAGAACATATAATTAAAATATCATGAGTATGTTGTGCATCCAATAGTGATATACCTTCACAATTCTTCATCCAAATATAATTTATTGAAATGTTTACAGAATAATAATTAAAGTACATATGTAATTACTACTAATAATAAAAATTAGAATATTTTGTGTTTTACGAAGAAGGTGAAGTTCTCCTTCAAGGAAGGAAGAGATCAAAGTAATGCTCTTCCAGTTGATTACTCGGAACCTCGCTGCCAGCTCCCCTAACGGTTGCTAATGTCAATCCATCGTATTCTTCGACGTAACCTCCAACCTAGAAACATATAATTTTACAATCTTGATCAATATAAAAAATATCTGATAAACATATAGTTAGCATTGGGATAGCATATTAAAACTACCTCTTTATTGAGGTACCATGGCCGCCATGAGTTCTTAACAGGTAGTCCGAGCAATTTATTGAGTATCTCGTAGAAGTTATTGGAACCATCCCATCCAAATCACCACTAAGAGAAATTTGGAATCTCAATATGAGCATAATATTTTGCTTAGGTTATTAGGTAGAACATGAATAGCAACTATACGTGTACACAATTGTCTTGTTATAAGAAATTACCTATACACCAAAACATATGCCACTCAAAATGAGTTGCTTAATAGTAGGCAACACCGTATCAGGCTTGTCATTCCATAGATAAATGACTCATTGCTGATAATAGTTGAAGACAGACCACATATATGAAAATTAGACATTAAATCATTAACATAGTAAGTAACAACTGTCGACCTACCTGCACATTTCCCAGTCATAAGGCAATCCTGTACATTTGCATGAATGCTTCTGAACATTTCGGCTATTCAGATAGGTACGAACATAGCCATGCGAACAGGATCAAAGTCTTCCATCTGATTAGAAGAAAATTTAAAAAAATTAATAATATATATTGTTCATAAAGTAACCTCAATATATAAAGCAAATCACCAAATTTACTTACTATTTCATTCTTAGATTGCCTTGAGCTACTTGAACTATGACACAACAACGGAGCATAAAGTTGTACATATCAATGTCTCCAATTCGTGAACAACTTGGTTAGAGCATCATTACATTCAGTCGATATCTTATCTCTAGAGAAGTTGCACTGGATTGAATCTCATAATGTCTCATCAGAGATGAGCGCATGATGCCAAAAAAATTCATATTCTTTCATTCATTGGATAGGGCATCATATTGGCATTCCCGATCTAAAGGTCAAAGAAAAAAACAAAGGTAAAAATAAGAAGAAAATCTTTTGATTCGTATTTTTGTTTCCCTCTTGAGAAAAAAATTAAATCCATAAGTTACCGCTATGCCTCGAAGGTTATAACTGTGTGTTTGTTGTTCTTGTTGTTCTGTAGGATGGTATAGGCAAGCTGGGGGCATAATGGCCTGCTAATCCACTCCGGTAATAAAGAAGTCACGACCCTTGTATTGTGGGAATCTTTCCAACCAATTTATAAGAAAAGTATAGGAATCTTGTGCAGTTATCATATCTCCACTCTTCTCGTAATCTGAAGTTGTGTTTGAATATGAATATCCAACCCCAGCTGGTGAGTCCAAGAAACACATTTGCCACTGTGTCATTGAAACACATGATAAGAAAGAAATTTGCTTAGCTAATCAAAGCCACTATATAAATGTATTAAGTTTAAGAAACATACCATGGTTCCATGCATATTTATTTCTAGTAAGTGTCTTGCCATCACTATTTACTCGAAAGGGTCCAAGTTGCTCCATGGCTCCTAAACCCAAGGAAGAGCATCCTTGCCCTTTGCATCATGCACAACATCAAATAAGCACATCTAACCATAATATTCTATGCCCAAGGAAGAGCATCCTTGTTTTTTTTCATATAGGTTTTTGTTTTTGATTTTTTTATGAGAGTTAGCTACATCTAGCCCACCTCAACCTACTATAGCCCACCCCAATATACATTTCTGGATCCGCCCGTGTACGGTGATATTGCTTATACCCAAGTTTAACTCTATCACAAGTGTGGAATTGAGTTTTGAAAATGAAGTTTTTGTTAACAGAGATATGATACAAATCAAAGTAAAATAAAGTTTTGGCATTCAGTATTGGTTTGGACATGCATGTATATGCATTTTTTTGAAATTACCAACAAAAAAAAACATATGTTTAAATTATTAATTAATTTTTCAATTCTATTATAGGGATAATCATTGGGCCCGAGGCCCACGGACGCTCGAAAAGCCCATCCGGCCGATGGGCCAAAGCTCGATATAGTCCGACCATTAAGGTAGCCAGCCCGGTTCATATTAATATAGTACGGGACTTGGGCTAAGCATCCGCCCGCACTAGCCCGACCCGAGGCCCACCAGAGCCTGGCCCTAAAAGCTCTGTCTAAGTCCGACCCAAAAAGTCTGATACATTCCTAATTATAGGTACATATTTAATTTAATTTGGAAGATGTTACAACTTAAAATAGTGAAGTTCTAATTACCAAATTAAATTGAACATATGTTAATTAGTGAACATTAAATTGAATCATTTGTACTGTAAAAATTAGTGTCATGAATTCGTTTTGCTTTCCTTGTGGACATACGTAATAATTAGGTCCTAGAAAGCCATTTGGGCTTTTTTATAGGGCTAGCACGGCCGGCCCGACTTGGCCCGAAAAGCGCGACCCTTGTGGGCGGGCTTGGGCTTCATAGATAATAATTAAGCTTGACTCGGTCCGGCCCAAATTTCTCGAGGACCAAAATAGTCCGGCCCGAGCCCGTACTTTATGGGCCTGGCGGCCCGGCCCTACCCAATGTCGATCCCTAGTCTATTACATCAGTCTTATGCCTAAATTTTTATTCAGATATAATCTAACAAACCTTAAATATACTGTAAACTTATTAGTTTGATTCAATCCGACCTATATAATCAATGGTAAAATTTATCTTAACAAAGAATTTTATTAAGAACTTTTTTACTTGAAGTTACTAACTAGAAACAGGGGCGGATCCAGAAATATAACTGTGATGGGCTACCAAAAATTTGGGTGGGCTAGAAGTAGATAAATTCATATAAAAATCAAAAAAAAATTATTGGAAAAAAATGTATTTTTTTACACAAAACATACCTAAAACAAACCATGACTAGAAAGAAAATGGATTGGCTTTTGCCAAAACAGACAAACAAAACACAAAGGATGTTCCCACACTTAAGAGTGAATTTTGGTATCAAGTGGGCCACAGAGAATAGGACTATAGTATGCAATAAATTGGTATCACATTTGTTAAGATAGATTTTTATTTCATACCCGATTTCCAAAACTTCACTGTGACAGTCATGTGTTACTTAATAATGAAAAGTGCCTAAAAAAGTTGGAACCAAAATTATGTAAATACTAATAACTTACTATGTAGCCATAAAACAAGAGGTTTGCTAGAAGCGTTCCTGGGAGACTCCACAAAGTAGTAGAAGAGTGCTCTTCCTTTCTTCGGATCGATGGTCACATACCCAGAGTATTGATCGAAATCCACGTCGGGTTGCCCTGGCAACTTTTCGATCTTATCTGCCTCCTTCGTCCCATCTTGAGGACTAACATAGACATTCGAGAACGACAGTTTCCTCGGAAGCGACCGAAGCGATGAAGCATTGTATCGACTATTAATCGGTGACCGATGCAATTTTACAGGTTTTCTTAGTTGATCGGCTTGCTTGGCCTCATTGGTGTTGGGAAGAAGAAAGATGAAGAAGCTGAGGACTATTATAAGCAAATATGAGAAAAATCCTCATGAATATTCTTCTTTATAATCTTTCTTCTTTTGAAACTTGTGATTAGAGGAATTGAAAAGGTCATAAGGGTTTATATAGGGTTAGGTTAACCATAATAAGTACTGATTCTTTGATAAGGAGGAGTTTAAGGAATAAACTAGGTGGATTTGTTATTTTTTGGTGGATTAGTGCAAACGAAAGTGAATGTATATGATCTGCATCATAAGTAACTATAATTGGCATCCACTCAAAAAGGGGTCAAAATGCAAACAAGAAAAAGACATTTAAGTGTTTGTATTAACAGACATTTTGGAGATGTATGTACAACTATTTGGTCTTGTACCTTCCCACTCCATAATTATATTTTTTTCAATTGTTATGATATCTTTAATCATATTTTTATAGATCTATATCTCTATCTCTACTTTAATATATTTTCTTTATCAATTTTAGCAACAAAAATTTACTAAAAGGCTAATCGAGAGAAATCTTCACAAAAATGAATCATTGATACTTATTGCTTATAAAACTGCACCCTCGAGATGGAACACGACTTAAACCAGTATCATGTCCTTATTGTTACATCGTGTGTCCGTACAATAACAACAACATACCGTACAATAACAACATATAAAACAAGCAAGACCAACAATTTAAACGATATGAGTTTAGGTCGGGGGCGCGAACGAGAACCACCTGAACCCGTAGCACTGCACTTCTCCTGCAGCACCACGACTAGGTTGTGCATCAAATGCACATCATCCCCTCCTGCCAGAGGTCGTACAACTTAGTGGGAGTAATTGTGATAGCACACTGACACGAGCTCTGGCAACCTCCCAATTACCTCCCGTACCATCATGCTTCTCGATATCTCGTTCCTCCCGATGCCCCCGACCAAGAACAACCTCCCTCTCGTTCTCTTATACGCTCCCGGAGACCAGACGGACGAACATAAAGCCATTCTACAACGGTGGTGCCATTCTCGAACCCCAGCTATCGGTCTCTATGTTAAACCTGATGACGAAGAAGCGATCAGGGGTAATAAAATAGAGGGAGCCGCAGAGGAAGACTGTAGAATGTGCATGGCCACCTCAGCCAACCATCCTTGTACCTAATGAAGCAAACAGAGAATGTGAATGGCTATGATTTCGATAGTTCAATATATCGGGAGGGGGGAGGGGGTGCAAGCTTCCAAGAATAACAAATAAGCCTACAATCCTTCGTTAGGATATGAGGATAATCTATATAAATGTATATGCAAATGAAAGTATTGGGATAAGATGTAATATTCAAATGTATTGGGATTTGACTTTTTATTTATATTGATGTAAGAGCTAATATAATTTTATAATTCGTAGGGGAGCATCCTGAAGATGCATGCATTCTGAAGATGCTAATGGAGACATCTCGAAGTATGTCTTTGTGCATTGTACTATTTTCCTTCGATGAGATTTTTTTCCACTAGGTTTTTCCATTTAAAGGTTTTTAACGATGCAGTGTAAGTCGCACCCACTTGGATTCCTGAAGAATCATATTCCTGAAGAATATTATTGTGCACTTTTATTTTACTATGTATTCTTTCCAAAGATGATTTTTTCTTTTCTTATAAAAATTCTTAATGAGATAATAATTAAAGTGGGCATCTAAGGGGGAGTGTTATAATTTGTGGATAAGACCAAATGCGGATGCCCTGATCCCTTTCTATAAACACCTCTATCATATCCCCTCTATGTATATTTTAATTAAAAAAAAGCAGGCAAGTATTCATTCGGCTATAATTTTCCTCTTTCTATCTCATTTTTATAACATCTTTATCAATTTTAGCAACACAAATTTACTAAAAGGCTATCAAGAGAAATATTCACAAAAAAGAATCATTGATACTTATTGCTAAAAAAAGTTCATCCTCGAGATGGAACACGACTTAATAAAATAGGGTTGGACTAGGAGCGCAACTACAACGAACATTGGACCGAGGTAAGTACTTACAAGATGCTTCTCCATACCTATAAATGTTGTTTTCTATTGTCTGACTAGTCATATCTCATATTATGACACGATATTGGCATGACGTGATTCAAGTTCATTGTTATTGTTCTTGTAGTCTGCAATCAGATCTGACTATTTCATGATATTTTTTTTTGAATCTCAGGGAAGGGGAAATGCCAAGTAGATATGTGGGTAACCCTCTATTTCTGACTAAAATTTTGGCATACACTGTACGTATGTCGCCCCATACCAATTTGAGTAAAAGCCTAGCCGCCCACAAATTGAAAACGGTATTTCAAATCATGTATATTACTAGTCATATATTTATTGATTATTTTTTTGTTCTTGTGGCCAGTCATGGTTATCTTGTTCATTGTTATTCTCATAGTTTTTTGTGTTACAGGTTTCGTGGTCATGACAACATTTTGTGTCCCATTGTCTGGATTTTTTTATTATTCTAGATTTATTTTATTGCTTTATTTTGTATAGTACATGTATTTGGATGTGCTTTGCTCTTGTCCTGACATGACAGTTGACATGCTAGGTTTGGAGATAGCACGTGGATAGAAAAGCTTTGGAAGACTATAGCATATTAGAATAGATTTTAATGTATCATGTGTTATGGATGATTTAGATATTATAGATGTATATCGATGAGGATGATGATTATCAGATTTCTCCGAAAATTGGATATGTACGATGTATTGAAAATCTGATAGTGGATTAGTGATCGTGTGAATGTGTGCTGGGTTGTTTTTATTTTTGTGATTGAGTCAAGGATTGATATCATGATCGTTTGATGATTTATGAGATATAGACAACTTATTACCGCTGTTTACAACAACGTAGGCTGGACGTGTCCGACTCGTATCCAGAAAATTGGGAGCGGGATGTGACAATTTCAATCGGCTACAATTTTTTTTTCTTTCTTCTTCTTCTATTTGGGATCAACTAGTAATAAGACAAAAAAAACAGTATTTTCATGGTTTACCAAGTTTGTGTTATGCAAATTATGGTTAAAAATGATCATGTTGGATGCAATTACGCTTTCATGCAAAACTGTGAATTATGGAGGATGTGGAACTTTGTGTTATAGGTACCATCAATATTAACACTGGTCTATCAATTATGGACATTTTGTGGTTGTGGGACATTCCTACGAGGCATTTGTAGATGGACAAAAGCTACTGTCTACTAAGGGAACCATTATGTGAGAGAAGGTTATAAAATAGTGACGTTCAGTTCTAGAATAGATTACTGGAGCTCCGAGAAAACATCCTATCGGTGTCGATGTTTTAAGTTTGTTGTGGATTAAATTAATTCTAGTTTAATAGAATTTTCCATCTGAAACTACATTACGAAATGATTATCAAGAACCTGAAAGGCACATCCCTTGCTGGAAATTTGTGTCACGTATCATCTAGTTGAGCTTAAACCAAATATGAATACATATATGTCAAAAAAATCCAATATCCAACTCATAGTGCACACGGAACGAAGAGGAGAGAACATAAGTAGAGGAGGACAAGTGGAAAGAGACAGATATATATATATATATATATATATATATATATATATATATATATATATATATATATATATATATATATATATATATATATATATAGAGAGAGAGAGAGAGAGAGAGAGAGAAGACAAATCATGTATTTTAAATTAAAGAATAATTAATTAGAGTTTCTAGAATAAGTACTTATGTAATTTACAACTAGTAATGAAAATTATAATATTTTGTGTTTTACGAAAATTGCAGTAGTTCTCCTTCAAGAAAGGAAGAGATCAAAAGTAATGCTCTTCTAGGTTGATAACTCGTAACATCATGGCGATCTCCCCTAACGATTTCTAATGTCAATCCATCGTTTCCCTCGACGTAACCTCCAACCTGGTAACATAAAATTTTATAAATCATGATTGTCGGCCCATTGGTCATGATCACACCTGATTTTGATAATCAATGTTAACTTTGGTCGATACGCAAAATATATATATATATATATACAACGACAGGTTTTCAAGTCTGCACCTGCTACTGCTACAAGCGACAAAAGTCTCGTCGTCATCAAGAACCAAAAGAAATGGAATCAAGATCAAGCATTTTTCATATTTCTTCTGTATTTTATTTTATTGACTCTAGGAAAAATATGTAAGATTGATCAGGATCGGTAATGACTTAGCAATCCTCAGTCCACAAAATCATAGCCTACCTATCCACAAATATATCCACATACCAAAATAGCCTAAAACCTAACCATTTGGCCCAAAATAGGTCTGACAGAACTCAGACATAACTCGGCCAGAACTCGGCCCGAGTTCTGTCAGGGCAGTTTCCTATTAGTTTTGAATTCTCTTGATATCTGCATCCTACGATCGAATGTGAGATTTCTGCATCCGAACTCTGCCCGAATTTGATCTACAAAAACACTATAAATAGATAACAACTTTCACATTTTCAAATCACTCATTAATTCAATCATTCTTTTCTCTATTTCCTCTTAAGTATTTCTATGAGCTACACTTTCAAATCTAATCTATACCATTCTTAGCCAATCTAGTACAATTCATGTTTAATCTAGGGTTTGGTGTTGAAGAGTTGTATCGGAGGCTAATTTCAAAAAACATTCCAATTTTAAATTATCTTCTGAAATCGATCGTGCACTCGTCGCCAAGCACGGTATTGTGAAGTCGGTCGTACACTTGTCTCCAAGTATGGTGTTGTAAGAGTTGCAAGCGCTCAGTTAAAGTTTGTGCCATAGTGGATTAGCATGGAGCAAGAGTACTCGAGACTGGACTGTAATGTCCCGCTCCGCACGGTGCATTATGATGAGTCGTTGACTCGAAGAGTTACGTTGGCCAAAGGTAAGCTTTGAGTTGATTGGAATCTATAGATCGAATCGATGCAAAGGATAAGTCCCGTTGAGCAAGTGCTAATTTTAGTTGATCTGGTGTGCAGGCTATGCTTTTACGCTGGACGATAAGAGGTCGACATTTTGTCTTATTCAGTGAAGTGTCCACGAAACCAAATCATGGCCTTGTAACGGATTGTGGCATGGGTACGATAGGCAAAATCAACCGAGTGGTTCAAAGGAATGGCTAAGTCTGAGAGTTAGCTATGCGACCAAGTTATGGAAGCGAGCCGCTTCAGCTCGCGAAACGGCAAGGCATATCGGCTTAAGATGGGCGGGTTCTTGACTCTCTCTCCCTATTCCTTCACGTCTAATAAATCATATCATTATATGCGTAAGTTGGTATTGAGTTAACGAGCGTGGCTCGAATGGCTACGGGTCTAAGTATGTGTTGAACATTAAGATAGAACATTGAATATTGAACAACTGAAGCGACGTGCATCAAATGTACGGGTCGCAGTAGGGCATGATAGTAGAACGTTGAAAGACAATATCGAGATGTGCATCACGTGCACGGCTCCGAGAACATTGAACACTAGGCCTAGAACATTGATTATGGCGTTAAACGTGCCCTCGTGCACGAAAGCTAAGAAATGACTAAGTAACTACGGAATTAGGCTACGTGAAACACTTATAAATGGAACGCGTTGAATATATGTACGAGAAGTCTAAGCCGTTGGGCGTCGTGCATCAATACGGATGTGTTGGGGCATAGTGTCGTCGGAACTTGAGATCGAGATTATGGATTACGTTTATGGAACACGAGATGGGTTGGAATGTATGACTTGTATGCTATGGCGCGTATTGCATGGTCAATGGACTCGGATGGCCCGTGCACGGGTGCGGCTTCCCTCGGACGGTTTACGACCGGGGCACCGGGACCGTTCGGCCTAGGAAAAAATTATATATGGTATTTATGGTGCACATCATTCGAACGGATTGCGACCGTCCAGTGCTGTGATAAGCTATGATATCAGTAAGTTTGGGATCCTTCGGATATTGGGCTAGCAACCCATATCGAAGTGATCATAGGCTTACACATAAGAGATGCCAAGTCCATTACTGTGCGAAACACCGTGACCTTCATATAGATAGGGCCGATGGGCTGAGATGAGAGTTGGGTGCAGGCACAGGGCCTGCGACCCTTATGCATTGTCTAAGTTTAAGATTAGAATGTTGCATGAATTATATGGTTTCTTACGTAAGTTCTAACTAGTACAGGCTAAGGAAAATGAGACGAAGATGAGCACGATCACTATGTTTATGTTCATATTATGTCTAACTATATCTGCCGCAGGGACACGGTATTGGACACATTTATGATAAGATGCTATGTTTAAGTATTGCCATGAAACTGATCCTAAGGCTAAATAGAAAGATCACAAATTAAGATGCATGTTTCACTAAACATACTTAGTGTTTGGTTTGGGTGCGAGCGGGTCTTGATCAGTGCGAAGCGAGGATGAAAGCACTAATCCCCCACTAGTTTGTGTGCAGGTTCAGGTGCGATCGTCCCGGGGCGGGGCTTGGCTTGGACGTGCCGAGGCATGAGTCCTTAGTGTTCAAGAGGAGCTACCGCATAGGCGTTCGGACTTGCGACATGGAGATGTTCGGCCGAAGACTACTTGATGGCTATAAAGAGGCATAATGTATGGAACAATGTAATCCTTTGTGAGCTAGAGAGATCATGAGCGTTGTAGCCAATTGGCATGTTAAGTTGGGCTATTCAGAGCCTTTGTAATCTTCAGTTCATTATGAATAAAAGAGATTCTTATTGTATTCTTTGTTTCCTTCCGCTGCTTATGTTACAAATTTGAGACAATCACTATGTGAACCGTTATCTTGCCTTGCATGAGCGCAACTCCAGGCTCGTGCGGCATCACGTCCCAGCGAGGACGATGATTCGGGTAAAATCTAGCGAGGACGAGCGATTTTCCGGATCGGGGCGTGACATGGACTAGTCCTCTCAGAGAAAAAACTAGTATATATCATTGTGTCACTGAGTTTGATCTTCTTAACTCTTACTTTATTGTAATTCATTGATTGTTATATTAGCCAGCCTTAACTGTCCATGGGTTTGGTTCAAAAAAGTCATACTTTTTTTGTTCAAAAAAGTCGTACTTTTTTGTTGGGACCATTTCCATGGGTTTGGTTCCTTGAAAATAATTTTACCGCACGGTATATTGGCAGTATACTGTTGAAACCATTTCCACGGGTTTGGTTCAAAAATGTCAAACTTTTTCGCTGGGACGAAAAAGTTAACGGCTACTAATGTAGGGTAGCAACTTGCAACCCCTCAATAGTTCAAGGTATTAACTAGTATAGTATAAAAATTTAGGGTATCGAGTTGTAAAACTGAAATTGTTGAGGATATTTAATTGGAATTAAGCCTATATTTTGGCACACCAAAATATGTGCACTATTGTATAGTGCCTTATTGTAGGTTTTTTCTATGGGCACTACCAAAATTGCTAGGGGCTAGCCCAAAATTTTTCAAGTTTATTACAAGTTTGCCATCCAAAAATTTTGCTAGGGGCTAGCCCAAGCACAACTATAAATACCAATTTTCATTTTCTCTCTCCTTCTCTTTTCTTTTCTTCCTCAACTATTTTCTTCCCTCCTTCTCTTCTCTTAGGTCAAAGAATTAAAACCCTAATTTTTTTCTTTTCTCCCTACATTTTTGGCAAATTGTTCTCTCCCTCAACTCTAGGTCATTGACTTCTCCAAATTTTTGGTAAGTCATCGAACTATAATATGTTTCATGTTTTAAACAAGAATTTCACATATTAAAGTTGAATTATGTGTTAAATATAGAAAAATATTGAACATGGATCAACCGGGATCATCAAACGTTCCCGCCACGTCCGAAGACAACTTTGATGCATCGGAAGCTCTCTTGGTAACTACATTTGAACTTGAGCTCGGACCTAAACTCGTGCTGTGACACAGAGGACTGCCAATACTCATGCAGTCCCGATCATAGACTAGGACTGCCAGAGTGGTGGCAGTCCTTCACAGAAGAAGCACTGCCAGGACCCTGGCAGTCCTACAAATAGATAGGACTGTCAGGGTCCTGGCAGTCCTTCTTCTGTGAAAGACTGCCACCACTCTGGCAGTCCTAGTCTATAATACTAGAATGCAGAGTTTTATTGCAGTCCTTCACAGAAGACGGTCTTGCTATTAACACAATTTGCTATTTATGGACACAATCTTATGCACGGGCCTAATCCATGAAACCTATTTACTTTAGGATTTTGTCTAATTGTACTAACCGAAGAACATTTATTGTAGGACTTGAGATCTTCCGATTTTGCGGTATCGGCTCCAATTGCAGTCAATGTAGCCCATTTATTTTGGACCGATCTATGTTTTGAATCAAACGAGGGTACGGTACATTGGTGTCGAAAAGTCGGACGGGAAAACAATATTGTTCTAGTGATATCCAGATCGGCCCGAAATCGACCGGGACGACAAACTGTGGTGGTGGGCTGTGAAAGAGGTGGTGTGTTCAGGACGCACAAGAAAAACACAGTAGAAGTTATCCAAAGTAAAGTTCCAAGAAGAAATGTTGGAACGAGGAAATGTGGTTGTCCATTCACGATACATATCAGAAACAAAGAAGGGGGGAAATGGACAGTAGAAGTGAAGAATAGAACCCACAACCATGAGTTTGCCGAGACACTATTGGGTCATCCGTATGTCGGACGGTTGAACAATACGGAGAAGAAGATGGTCGAAGACTTGACCACCTCCGGAGTTGCACCGAGACAAATATATTCCGTCAAACGACATGAAGATGAGAAGAACATGTCTACAATGAAGACAATATACAATGCCCTAGCTTCTTCAAACGCTGTCCGGACGAAATCAAGAATGGGGATGTAAGAAGTGCTCAAGTTGCTTGCCGATAATCATTATGTTGAGTTCCATAGAAGACATCCCCAGAGTAATAAAGTATTATCACTCTTTTGAGCTCATCCTGATTGTACAAATTTGGCCAGGTCCTTTGCCGACGTGTTAGTCCTTGATTGCACGTACAAGACAAATAAGTTCAAGATGCCTCTCTTCATGTTGTCGGGTTCACCTCTACTTGGAAAACATTTCCAGTGACATTTTGCTTCATGAAGAGTGAGAAGCTTGAAGACTACACATGGGCGTTGGAGAAACTGAAAACACTTTACACTGGTCATACAGAGCCGTCAGTATTTGTTACCGACAGAGAGTACGCCCTCATTAATGCTATTCGTATTGTTTTTCCTCAAGCGGATACATTGCTATGCACTTGGCATGTCAATCGTAATATTCAAGCCCAATATAAGTTGAAGTTTCGGAAAGAGGATGGTAAAATCGACATACAGATTTTTGACGAATTCTACAATGATTGGAATTGTGTGTGGCGAGCATCTACGATTGCCAGTTACGATGCCGCATGGTACTTGTTCAAGCAAAAGTGGAAGGCGAGGGAGCCGGCATGCATTTCTTACATCAAAGATACATGGCTTGAATCGCACAAAGAATAATTCGTCTTAGCATGGTCGAATGTGGTGAAGCATTACGGCACGACAACTACCAACCGTGTCGAAGGAGCACACTTTTTATTGAAGAGGCACCTAAAATCATCTCTCGGCAACTTCGTCTCTGTTTGGCAAGCTATACATTTATCAGTAGACCGGACGGTGAATGAAATTAAGGCATCATTTGAGATGAGGTTGAATATAGTCAAGCATGAGCATAGAAAGGAAGTACTCTTAGATGCTTTAATGCGCGTGGTATCTCACAAGGCGTTGGCCTTAATAGCTGATGAGATTGAAAGATCAAAGTTTGTCGGACTTGATCCCGAGGTTTGCGGGTGTGTACATCGACATACACTGGGCCTCCCTTGTGCACATCAGATTAATGAATATCGTCGTGAATCCATTCCTATTCCAGTTGAAGCAGTCGATCAACGTTGGAGGCAGTTGTCTATGATGCCTGTTGTCACGCCCCAGAACCAGAATACTGGACGGAGGCGGACACAGCCAGCTACGCAATCCCAAAGTATGTTAGTACTCTGAAATCACGTATAAGCTGTCAAGACATGGGGGTTACTCTACAAGCCATCAGTCAATCCTATGGTTTAACAATCCTAGGTATCTCAATCACAGACAATTATACAAGAGCAAAGAGTACGACCATCATACATACAATAGTAAGGAGTCCCAAACCATATATACATGACTGATCATGAAGCCAGTACCACAGAACTGAGGACTAGCTAGAGTATTAGTCGTACATGATAAGGACTAGCTATAGTCTAGAATACACATATCATGTTTATGCCCGTAGGCTACAATATCAGGGAAAATACCAAAACACGAGCTAAACACGTGCTCGGGGCTAAACGTTACAAGAGGAAAATTTACATATCAGTGGGAGAATGAAGAAGAAACCCACTGAGGCACTCTGGTGCTCCGGCCGGTCACCGTCGAGTAGATGGTACGGTAGATCCTTCGGGCTCTTCTATTAGAACCTGGTCATGCAAAACCAGTGGGGTCAGACCCCAAATAGCAAGTACCACAAAGGAGGTCGAACTATGAACTTAAAACCAGCAATCATTAGCAATCAACAAGCAAAGAAAGCAATAAGTAAAGGAGGATCGAGATTCGTGCAGTACCAATGCACTTATCCCGAACATAGGAAGACAGTAAGTAAATCATCATTTGACATAAAGTAAACTGGAGAACATGTTAAATAAATAGAGCCAGGCAATATACGAAGAGAGGACGAAGGCACTGTTCCGGAAGCCAGGTTACAACCTTTAAACCAAACCAGGACCGGGATTGTAACCCTTCGCCTGAACGGGACTTGGTCTCTGATCATTTATTGCTAGAGGTGACAATCATTAAGTGACAATCATAGAGTGACAATACAGAGTATAATACATTAGAGTGACAGTCATTGCAATCATTATCCTAGAACAATTAGGAACTGGATCTGGGAAGGTGATATACGATGAGATAGCCATGGGACTATTCAGATAACCAGGTTACAACCCGTAAACCAAACAAGGACCGGGGTTGTAACCCTTCGTCTGAACAGAACTTGGTTTCTCCCACCATTTATCGGCAAGATAAAATAAGAAATCAGGACATGTAACAATCATGTACAAGATCAAGACAAGACTAGACAGACTGAACTCCATCCAACATTCACGGCCAAGCAATAAGTACGGCTTGATACTTTAACTAACTAGGGTTATCACAGACCTAATTACTAGCAAGATGCAGTGAGATTATTCCACAGCCACAAGCCCTGCAGACCATCCAGGTTACCCAGGACGAAAGATTAGGGTTGAATTCAGGTGGGTACATCATCCAGGAAATGCATGTACCCTTAAGTAGCTTGAAGGGTGCAACACATGACAGTGTGCTGGAAATGTGCCCTACTCGACGGCAGGCTACAGATCCCAGGCGCGCCCAGGTAACGGGATTGCCTGTAGCTGGGAAATCTCTTCATGACTAATATATTAATCTAGTTATTAGCCTTAGTCCATTTCAATAGGTACTCCTGACCGTGGTACTCAGGAGTCCCTCCCTAGACATGATGTAAGACAGGACTGGTTTATTTGTACAAGCACAATCATCCACGGTGTCCAAGTTATTCAATCTTATCAAGTCATGCTAGCCGTCGCAACAGCCTTTTAAGGAGTATCATGTCAGGTTTATCATGTCAAGAGTGCGCCACAACGGGCCACTATCAAGTCATTATCATGTCAAGTTTACTGGTCAAGAGTGCGCCACGATGGGCCACTATCAGGTCATGTCAGGTCATTAATCAGGAGTGCACCACTACGGGTCACTATCGTGTTTAGGGCACATGTGTAGGATAGTATAGTACAAGCATTCAATCAGGAGACTCAAGTTATGCTGAGGTTACAAGGCACAAGTCATCAATAAAGATCAAATAACATTAGAGAAATAATAATAATATAAATAATTAAATAGCTGGACAAGGCACAGGAAGGAGCCCTGCGGCTCAGGGTCACTATCAAGTCATGTGTAGCAGGTCAAGTTATCAGGTCAAGTTATCATGCATGTCAGTTCTTGGTCACACTATGCCAGGTACAATTGTTATTTCAATCATGCCAATCAAATCAGGATTATCAAGTTCAGGACAAAAGACGTAAGGATATACAATAGGCGTAAAAATACTCAATAAATCACGTGCCTAGTTATCATACTAATAATAATAGAGTAATAATAATAATAACAAGGCAAGGAAAGTCCATGCGGCTCAGGGGATGAATTCATGCGGCTCAGGACAGGTCAGGGTGTATGCGGCTGAAAGTAGAAACTCATACGGCTCGAGATTGCTGGATTCATGCGGTCAGGAGGATAGGCGCTATGCGGTTACAAGGAATACAACGCCATGCGGCTCACCGGGAAAAGGTTCTCATGCGGCTGGAACGGACTTGGGTTCATGCGGCTCGCAGAGCAAGGGCTATGCGGCAGAATCGAGTCGAGTCCTATGCGGCCAGGGAATAAAGGGATCTTATGCGGCTGCGCTCAGTGAGTCTTATGCGGCTGGGAAAAAGTTCTCATGCGGCTGGGTTAAGTAAAGTCTTATGCGGCTGGTCGTAAGTCCTATGCCATGCGGCTCGATCTAATCAGGGTCATGCGGCCCGGGAATCAAAAGTCCATGCGGCGGGATGGATCAAATCTTCATGCGGCTGGGAGTTAGTTCCTGCAGCATAGGCCATGCGCCCAAGTCATGCAGTAAGCTTATGCGGCTAGAAAGGATAACTGGCCGCATAAGAGCTATGCGGCTCAGTTCTTGCGGCTGTGAACTGTTCTTCTTCATTCTTCCGAGAAGAAGAACCACTCAAGCCATGGCTCCCAAGCTCCATGAATCTTTCATCCAGAGTCCAAATCCGAATTTCTTTGGGTCAAAATGGGGCAGAACAAAATTCTCTACAACATGGAACCATCAAAACTTGAAAATAATAAATTTTAATAGATCAAAACCCATGAAAATTGAATTTGCTTCAAAGATAGATCTACAACAATCTAGCCATCAAATTAGAAAACTCCAAGTTCTAAACATGCTTAGAATGTAACAATAAAGAAAAAGGAACAAACAAAATGGAAATCGTCCAACATTCGGCAAGGTGTACTTGCCTATCTCTAATGGCTAGGGTTTGGTGGAAAAAGAAAATGAATGATGGTGAATGAGGAGGGAGAGAGAAAAGTGGCTTATATAACAAGCCCAAGCAATCTCCACCATTTATTTCTCTCCACTCAATCTAAGCCATACACCTCATCTCATAAAGAACCAACTAACCAAACCAAGTCCAAGCCAAACCAAACCAAGTCAAAGTGGAACCGAACCAAATAAAACCAAATCCAAGTTAAACTAAGTCGTGAAATCCTACACTTAGGAAATTTTAAAATATCACGCAAATCGATAAATATGAAACACGGTTCAAATTAAACATGTATCCGTATAAAATACCGATATAGTGAGACGGGTCTCATACCTGTGGTGAAGACGGACGATGATTTCTTCTCTTTGCCACAACTAAAACTTCTCCACGCAAGATGGTTAGCCTCAGTAGCAGCGGAGCGGCAGTCTATTGAGCTTAAAATGCAAGAAATTGTATGTCCGGTCACTACTACAATGCATGAGCCGACCGTTGTTTCCAATTCTAAAGGCAGGCCTCACACAAGATTGACTAATTCACAGAAGAGAAGGCTGGAGTCAACTAGGAGAGATCTATCGCACTTTGAGCATGTTGAACGAAGCTTACAGCAACCTTCGTCTGCACGGAAGGGCAAGCTTGTCGTTCGCCGAAAAATGGAGAAAATGGATCTCCCAAGAAAAGATACAGTTGCAAGCCAAACAACGAGTTTGTATATTAACAAATTTCAACCTGCGCTTCGAAGTTACATTTGGTCTATTGTCGATGTCCCCGGTGATGGCCATTGCAGATTTCATGCCCTTGCAATGTATCTTGGTTATGATGACAAAGACGGATGGAGACGGATGAGGCAGAAGATGTACGAGGAGTTAGAGATTCGTCTTCCATTCTACTCCCGCATCCTAAGCGAAGAACGGTTGCAAGTTTGTTGTTAAGTATCCCTTGCACCGACAGTGTTACCGGGACAGACCACTACATGTCAGTCCCGTCTGCCGACTATTTATTTGCTAATAGGTACATGACACCTGTTGTAATTATCTCGCCGGATATTAACAATACATTCTTTCCGATGTGCGCTCCTCCGACGGACCACGGAGTGTCTAACCTATGTACTATAGGTCTGATCGGGGATCACTTCGTTGTACTAAAGATGATCGCTCATTCTCCGATTCCTCCACCTTCAACAGTTTGGTACAAAAGAGCACCGGTCGAAGCCATCGCTTGGACCACACCTTTCGTTGAGCAGATCAACCATTGTAAGAGATTGTTGAAGATTGAGGAGCCAAGAGACTTACCTGCTGACCACTACGACGTCGAAATCGACTAAGTATAGATATATTTACAGTCTAACATTTTGTATATGGAGGACCACTTTTGTATACAGTGAAATATGAAGTCCAGTAATATATATAGAGTAAATTTTGAGTTATATGTGTTTGATTTTGCCTACCTGTGTTATATGTACCTACCTGTGTTATATGTACCTACCTGTGTCTTATATGTGTAATTTATGTGTTACAGTCCTATCTATGAATCTCTGTGTGTAATTTATGTGTGAACCAAATTCACACAGAGTTTCATAGATATGACTGCCACACCCTTGGCAGTCCTACACTGAAGTAGGACTGCCAGGGTGCTGACAGTCCTATCCAAAACTTGCTATAACAGCAAGTTTTGAGTAGGACTGCCAGCACCCTGGCAGTCCTACTTCAGTGTAGGACTGCCAAGGGTGTGGCAGTCCTATCTATGAAACTCTGTGATGAATTTATGTGTGAATCAAATTCACACAGAGATTCATAGATAGGACTGCCACACCCTTGGCAGTCCTACACTGAAGTAGGACTGCCAGGGTGCTGGCAGTCCTATCCAAAACTTGCTGTCAGCAAGTTTTGAGTAGGACTGCCAGCACCCTGGCAGTCCTACTTAAGTGTAGGACTGCCAAGGGTGTGGCAGTCCTATCTAAAAATCTCTATGATGAATTTATGTGTGAATCAAATTCACACAGAGATTCATAGATAGGACTGCCACACCCTTGGCAGTCCTACACTAAAGTAGGACTGCCAGGGTGCTGGCAGTCCTATCCAAAACTTGGTGTCACAGCAAGTTTTGAGTAGGACTGCCAGCATCCTGGCAGTCCTACTTCAGTGTAGGACTGCTGTAGTGCCCCGTCCCGCAAAGTCAATCGGAGGAATCGAAACGCCGACGGCGTTCGGACTTGGCCTTACAACGGCGACTCGAAGACATCGCTCAGGTGGGGGAGTTTCGGTGAACTTGCCTCATCTTTGCCTTCACTTAATAATTCGTTGGTTTTCAACTTGCACAAGTAGGCTAGAATAAAAGCTACGAACGCACATAGCTAAGGGAGTAATCCCGGCCCGTCGGAATGTCTTAGAACATGGAAAATGGTCCCACAGTCTCAATAGAAGTCGGCTCAGCGTGCTTTAAAATGACACTCGGTCCTTCGTCCCGTGGCTTGGGAGGAGGAAAGTTGGTATTCGACACAAACGTTGAGTTAGCCTAAGTCATAGGCGTCGCCCGCATGAATGCTCGATAAAGCATGTCCGTTTCCACTGCGCAAGGCTTGGCATAGCCTTGGCTCGTCCCTCGGGTTAAGTTGTAGGCTTGAGTAAGTTAGGCAAAATTATGCCGATCGACCTAAGTCATTCTAAGTGCCGTCCCGCTCGTTCTGCGGTTGTCAAGTCAAATAGTCCCACGATCTCACGGGCCGTCATATAACGTATGACTTGGGTGATAGCGTCACGTAAGATGGAAGTCAGTTACAGGCACGAGCTACGGTTGGCACGATGTAAAGTTAGCCACGGTCCATGGCACTTAAGGAACACGTTTGTTCAAGTTAAGTTGGAAGGCTACAAAGTAGTCGTTCCCTCGAGTTCAATGTAGTTCGAGGCGGTCCCTCGGTTGGGAGTCTCGCGTGCCTATCCACGTTAAGTATTCGAGGCGGTCCCTCGGTTGGGAGTCTCGCGTTCCTATCCACGTTGAGTTTCGAGGCGGTCCCTCGGTTGGGAGTCTCGCGTGCCTATCCACGTTAAGTATTCGAGGCGGTCCCTCGGTTGGGAGTCTCGCGTTCCTATCCACGTTGAGTTTCGAGGCGGTCCCTCGGTTGGGAGTCTCGCGTGCCTATCCACGTTAAGTATTCGAGGCGGTCCCTCGGTTGGGAGTCTCGCGTTCCTATCCACGTTAAGTTTCGAGGCGGTCCCTCGGTTGGGAGTCTCGCGTTCCTATCCACGTTAAGAAGTTCGAGGCGATCCCTCGGTTGGGAGTCTCGCGGTCCCGAGGCACGTTATGCCAAGTGTGATTCGGAGCACGAGTTGCTAAGTATAGTTCCGGTCGTACCAACAAGTAGGCCATGCATTTACGTGAGTCTAGATGTTCCGTAGGTGCGTGGTCAGTCGACAAGGATTTCTGCCTAGACTGGTTATACGCCGGGGCACCGGGCCCAGTCATCCTAGGGGGTAGACGTTATAGCGCGCATGCTTTTATTGCGTGGGTAGTCGGGGGCTTTCCATGGGGCTAGCTACCTTGCATCGAAGGACCCGCCGCCTGCCCGAGCTATGTCCGCGATGGCTTGTCATGCCAGTGGCCTTTCATATAGATAATTGGCGTGCTAAGCGGCGAATCCGCATGCACGGTGTCGGTCATAACAAAGGAAGTGTAAGCACGGTATGCGTCGATTGGTGAAATGTGTGCTCGGTTGCACCCAAAGTATTATAAAGTCTACGATTTGGGTATTCGTAAAGATCCGTGCTTCGGCACGAGATATGTTGTCGTACTTGAGTTCTCAATGCCGGTTCCACAAGTTGGGTTATACGTTTCGGGTTAAGTCGAGAAGGGCCGTAGGGCAAGTATTTGACACGACCTAGTCGTTACGTCCAAGAGTATGGTACGAAAGACAAGTATGAGTCGGTACGTTGACAATGTAAACACGAGAAAGGTCTAGAGGCAAAGTATGGGTACGTTATTAGTGCAAGGCACGAAGATGGTCTAAAGACACTGAATAGGCCGAGCGTCGGTCCTAAAATCGATCCTAAGGCAAGATTAGAAAGACAATCGTAAAAGGGTTTATGTTGCACAAAGTAAATAAAACGTGTAGGTTTTGTATGGGTGGACGAGGAGCTCACTCCACCAGTACAGTGGTACTGATACCCACACAGTGTTTATGTGCAGGCACAGGTAGAAGCTCGTGGCGCGGAGCTCGCTTGGATGCGTCGAGGCACGGAGTTCCTTGGCAGTTTGAAGCGTGCGGCCGCATGGATTCAAAGACTTATACGGGACATAATGTATGGACATCGCCTCCCGAAGCTTCCGCTGGATTCAAGTATTGTATCGAGAGATGAGAGAGAGCAGAGTGATTTGTAATGTGAGGCGAGTGTATTGAGTGATTGTAATCTCGGCCTTGTGCCCCCAATATAATCGTCGTTTCAATATGAATAAAAGAGCTTCTTTGAATAACTTGTGTTTGTTCTAAATTTCCGCTGCGTGTTCAATGTCTCTGCTCGGGACTTCTGTGCGACGACCCCGTCGCAGCCGCTGTAATCGGCCGTTATGGAACCCGCCTTGCACGAGCGCAATCTAGGCTCGTGCGGCATCACGCCTTAGCGAGGACGATCGCTCCTACGGGAGCGGGGCGTGACATAATGGTATCAGAGCACGGCTTTACGTCCTTGGACTATCGATTGAATTCTTTAACTCCGTTGTTCCGCAAACTCTGAATTGTGCTTCCGTAACGTGATATCGTTGGTGCGCTCTCTCTCAAACGTCCTTCGGCATGTCCATACAATAAGTCTAATATTTTCGAAAGCTCGTACAAGTGCCCAATCGAACGTATCGATAGACGATGGCCTTTAGGCCGAACAGTGCCGACCTTGAGTTGATAGAAAACACGTGCCATAGTTAGCAAGTCGTGTGCGTGCCTAACGAGTCCTACGTCGACATAAGCGTATGAGCACGCAAAGTCGGAGTATAGTCCATACGGGATGGCTATGCACACGGCCTTTTGGCTAAGTTGTGTTTCGCGTCGCGCACCTTGACCCTTGGTGCAAACGAGTTGCGAGCGATATCAAGTACCGCTCGGTCGGGAACGGAGATACACTTGGAGTGTATATCGTTAGGAACGTTATCGGACTAACGCTTAGGCGTACACGAAAGATTGTTCTGGATTTTGAGGATTGTGCGAACGACTTAGTGCGTCGATACGAACGTAATTGAGGACTAAATCGGATGGCTCGAACCCGAGTGGTGTATGGACGTTATAGAAATTGTCCGAGCGAAACTAGAAGAATTACGGATAGTACGAGTGCGTCGACAATCGTTGATATCGCAAGGCCTTAGAACGGGAATCGGAAACGAGATATCGTCCGAACGATTTGTAAACGATAGTGCGAGTTACGAATTGGTTGAATGGAGATTCTAAACGATAAAATAAACGGATGACTTGATCAAATCGAGGAAATTGATACGGATAGTATACGAAAAAGTTAGCACGACAAGTAGATAGCGTGCACGAAATGTTTGACTTTGAAGTTACGCAAACGACTCAGAGGATTAATTGAAATCGATGTTGCTCGATGAATTGAGTTAGCAAAGGGATGATACGAATTGAAGAAATATGTAGTCGATGACTTAAGATCGACGGAATAAACGATACGTGAATTTGGGTTGAAGAAATTGATGATGTAAACGATTCGAGGAGATAATCCAGTCGGACGATAGCATCATTCGCACGACTCAGAACTCGTTGCAAACGAAGATCGTCAGGTTACGTATATCGTCGATGGTATTGAGGCGTATCAAAGATGATATGCAATAACTCGGAGGTACTCGGACTCGGTGAATGACGATCGTGCAAGTGCTATTATTCGGTTGGACGCTATACTTAGTACTTTGGATGAAAGTGATCGTGTTTTGATGGTTACGCGGATAACCACAGCGTCGATGATCTTGTCTTGTGCGAGCGCAACTCTAGCCTCGCACATGCGTTGCGTCAGATTTGGGGCGATCATTCCGCGTGAGCGCTAACATGGTAATTCATGTCGCGGGAATGATCGAACTCAGAAAATTTGGCAGCGACAACTTCGATTGTCCCGACTTGTTGGGTTGATGCGAAGGAGAACTCGAGAATGTTAGGACTTGTGATTGACGGTTGATTAAAACTTGAGGATTGAGTAGGTCCAATCCGCGCATCGAGAATGAACGAGTCTAGACACGAAACAAGAGTTACGCCCTGATGAGAATGATTATTCTGCGGAAGCGTTGCATGGTGATTCATGAACCACCATGGATGATCGGACTCGCGTGAGATCGGAGCGTGGCATATTGTTAAGTCAGACGACCTTGTGATCGATTACGTGAATTGGAATAGATGATTTCGAAAACGTGAAATGTGAACTACGGTTTAGAGATGAATTGTGTCATAGCGTGCTTGTGAAATCGGTTGGAACGTGAGTTATCGGAGGATGGCTTTACTAAACGATTCGGACCCCAGGCGACGAATAATTGGGATGTGCGTAGGGAATCGATGCTCGATGTTTAGAAATCGGAGTGATGCGAGCTTGGGTAGAAAACCCCGTACCATCGATTTGGTTGACCTTAGGATGGGGTCAGTGTTGATATCGTTGTTTGGGAACTATGATTCCAGTGCTGACGAAAAGACTTAGCCTAGCGATAAGGCAGACGTCCCGACGTAAAGCGATAGGAGTTACGGAGGCACCACTTGTGAGTCTCGGCTGACATGCACGTATATCAGGGACGCCCGAATATGTGCACGATCCGACTCGAGTGGTGATGGCGGATTCTCTATCACGAGGCTTGGCTGAAATACATGTATTTTGGGGACGCCTGGAATATGTGCACGATCCAACTAAGTGATACGTTGAATCAAGTGGGACTTGAGAAACCGAAAAGTGTCGAGGATTTTGGAATCGTGAGTTTCGAAGAAATGTTGGTGGTAATGCGATCGTTGATTTGAAACGAGTTCGAATGTTGGTTGATCGATTAGCGTGCCTTACGACTAAGTTAGCGATAGCATGAGCGTGGCTCTAAATCGAAGAAACGTATGGGCGGAATGTGTACGATTAAGTCTTGGCCATAGAAACGGTAGGATGGTTTGCCTTCAGGAAAGTCTCGAGGACGAGACTTGTTCTGAGTGGTGTATGTTGTAGTGCCCCGTCCCGCAAAGTCAATCGGAGGAATCGAAACGCCGACGGCGTTCGGACTTGGCCTTACAACGGCGACTCGAAGACATCGCTCAGGTGGGGGAGTTTCGGTGAACTTGCCTCATCTTTGCCTTCACTTAATAATTCGTTGGTTTTCAACTTGCACAAGTAGGCTAGAATAAAAGCTACGAACGCACATAGCTAAGGGAGTAATCCCGGCCCGTCGGAATGTCTTAGAACATGGAAAATGGTCCCACAGTCTCAATAGAAGTCGGCTCAGCGTGCTTTAAAATGACACTCGGTCCTTCGTCCCGTGGCTTGGGAGGAGGAAAGTTGGTATTCGACACAAACGTTGAGTTAGCCTAAGTCATAGGCGTCGCCCGCATGAATGCTCGATAAAGCATGTCCGTTTCCACTGCGCAAGGCTTGGCATAGCCTTGGCTCGTCCCTCGGGTTAAGTTGTAGGCTTGAGTAAGTTAGGCAAAATTATGCCGATCGACCTAAGTCATTCTAAGTGCCGTCCCGCTCGTTCTGCGGTTGTCAAGTCAAATAGTCCCACGATCTCACGGGCCGTCATATAACGTATGACTTGGGTGATAGCGTCACGTAAGATGGAAGTCAGTTACAGGCACGAGCTACGGTTGGCACGATGTAAAGTTAGCCACGGTCCATGGCACTTAAGGAACACGTTTGTTCAAGTTAAGTTGGAAGGCTACAAAGTAGTCGTTCCCTCGAGTTCAATGTAGTTCGAGGCGGTCTCTCGATTGGGAGTCTCGCGTGCCTATCCACGTTAAGTATTCGAGGCGGTCCCTCGGTTGGGAGTCTCGCGTTCCTATCCACGTTGAGTTTCGAGGCGGTCCCTCGGTTGGGAGTCTCGCGTGCCTATCCACGTTAAGTATTCGAGGCGGTCCCTCGGTTGGGAGTCTCGCGTTCCTATCCATGTTGAGTTTCGAGGCGGTCCCTCGGTTGGGAGTCTCGCGTGCCTATCCACGTTAAGTATTCGAGGCGGTCCCTCGGTTGGGAGTCTCGTGTTCCTATCCACGTTAAGTTTCGAGGCGGTCCCTCGGTTGGGAGTCTCGCGTTCCTATCCACGTTAAGAAGTTCGAGGCGATCCCTCGGTTGGGAGTCTCGCGGTCCCGAGGCACGTTATGCCAAGTGTGATTCGGAGCACGAGTTGCTAAGTATAGTTCCGGTCGTACCAACAAGTAGGCCATGCATTTACGTGAGTCTAGATGTTCCGTAGGTGCGTGGTCATTGGACACCTTGTCGACAAGGATTTCTGCCTAGACTGGTTATACGCCGGGGCACCGGGCCCAGTCATCCTAGGGGGTAGACGTTATAGCGCGCATGCTTTTATTGCGTGGGTAGTCGGGGGCTTTCCATGGGGCTAGCTACCTTGCATCGAAGGACCCGCCGCCTGCCCGAGCTATGTCCGCGATGGCTTGTCATGCCAGTGGCCTTTCATATACATAATTGGCGTGCTAAGCGGCGAATCCGCATGCACGGTGTCGGTCATAACAAAGGAAGTGTAAGCACGGTATGCGTCGATTGGTGAAATGTGTGCTCGGTTGCACCCAAAGTATTATAAGTCTACGATTCGGGTATTCGTAAAGATCCGTGCTTCGGCACGAGATATGTTGTCGTACTTGAGTTCTCAATGCCGGTTCCACAAGTTGGGTTATACGTTTCGGGTTAAGTCGAGAAGGGCCGTAGGGCAAGTATTTGACACGACCTAGTCGTTACGTCCAAGAGTATGGTACGAAAGACAAGTATGAGTCGGTACGTTGACAATGTAAACACGAGAAAGGTCTAGAGGCAAAGTATGGGTACGTTATTAGTGCAAGGCACGAAGATGGTCTAAAGACACTGAATAGGCCGAGCGTCGGTCCTAAAATCGATCCTAAGGCAAGATTAGAAAGACAATCGTAAAAGGGTTTATGTTGCACAAAGTAAATAAAACGTGTAGGTTTTGTATGGGTGGGCGAGGAGCTCACTCCACCAGTACAGTGGTACTGATACCCACACAGTGTTTATGTGCAGGCACAGGTAGAAGCTCGTGGCGCGGAGCTCGCTTGGATGCGTCGAGGCACGGAGTTCCTTGGCAGTTTGAAGCGTGCGGCCGCATGGATTCAAAGACTTATACGGGACATAATGTATGGACATCGCCTCCCGAAGCTTCCGCTGGATTCAAGTATTGTATCGAGAGATGAGAGAGAGCAGAGTGATTTGTAATGTGAGGCGAGTGTATTGAGTGATTGTAATCTCGGCCTTGTGCCCCCAATGTAATCGTCGTTTGAATATGAATAAAAGAGCTTCTTTGAATAACTTGTGTTTGTTCTAAATTTCCGCTGCGTGTTCAATGTCTCTGCTCGGGACTTCTGTGCGACGACCCCGTCGCAGCCGCTGTAATCGGCCGTTATGGAACCCGCCTTGCACGAGCGCAATCTAGGCTCGTGCGGCATCACGCCTTAGCGAGGACGATCGCTCCTACGGGAGCGGGGCGTGACAACTGCCAAGGGTGTGGCAGTCCTGATACTGAAACTCTGTGTGAATTTGGTTCACACATAAATTACACACAGAGATTTTTAGATAGGACTGCCACACCCATGGCAGTCCTACACTGAAGTAGGACTGCCAGGATACTGGCGGTCCTATCCAAAACTTGCTGTCACAGATTGAGGAGCCAAGAGACTTACCTGCTGACCACTACGACGTCGAAATCGACTAAGTATAGATATATTTACAGTCTAACATTTTGTATATGGAGGACCACTTTTGTATACAGTGAAATATGAAGTCCAGTAATATATAGAGTAAATTTTGAGTTATATGTGTTTGATTTTGCCTACCTGTGTTATATGTACCTACCTGTGTCTTATATGTGTAATTTATGTGTTACAGTCCTATCTATGAATCTCTGTGTGTAATTTATGTGTGAACCAAATTCACACAGAGTTTCATAGATAGGACTGCCACACCCATGGCAGTCCTACACTGAAGTAGGACTGCCAGGATGCTGGCAGTCATATCCAAAACTTGCTGTCACAGCAAGTTTTGGGTAGGACTGCCAGCATCCTGGCAGTCCTACTTCAGTGTAGGACTGCCAAGGGTGTGGCAGTCCTGATACTAAAACTTTGTGTGATGATTTCTTTGTGGGACTCAACACACAGAGTTATAATTCTTCACTCATCACAAATTGCCACAGAGTCAAATTGCCACAGAGTTCAAATTGCCACACAGAGTTAAAATCATCACAACCACAGAGTCAAATTGCCACAGAGTTCAAATTGTCACACAGAGTTGAAATCATCACACCTACAATAATTCATCACAACTACTTAGTCCCAAACATTCCATATCCAAATTAAGTTTCAAAAAATCAAAATATCCACAATAATTCATCAAATGTACGTTACTAATCCACAGCCAACTAAAGTTTGAATCATGAAAAATATCGAAATCCATCTACATATCATGCCGGGCCTTGGAACGAGACTCCCTATTGTTCATAAAGGGGAAGTCGACCACGTCGTCGATGCGCTCAATCTCGTTGGCGACGGCGACACACTCATCACTTTGGCAACCTCTCCGGAGTATCTGCGCCAACTCCTTGACCCTTTGAGACTGAAAATGAAAGTATAAATGAATTAAGTCTACAAACATGAAATTCTCAGTCTTATTACAAATACGGAACTCACCATTCTCACCAACCCAGCATACAAGGCATTCTTGGAAGGAAGAGCTCCAACTGCTCCGACGGCCACGGGACCCGGGTTGGTAGGGTTCGACAACTTAGGATGTCCAACCCCCAGGAAGTACTGCATGTAGTCCTCGCTGCAGTCGGCCATCTCGTTGACCGGTCGTCTCTCAGATTCTCGAAGTACATGTCGTTGCCACTCCGAGTAAAAGTCGGTCACCCAGTCGAATTTTGCCGGTTTGTAACTTAAAGGTTGGGTTCCGCACGGAGGCTCCAACAGCCGTAATGTGCGCTTCGGCACAGTTTGCACGAAGCCGAACTGACGAAGTACTCTGTCCGGCATGTACGGCTCCGTGATTTCATAGCATGTGATCATGCCATGAAATAAAGAAACCGGTTGGACCTCACGATTCAACTCACGTAAATCCCGGTATGGATTCCAAAAAATCTGTAGGAATAAAGTTAACAACAATACAAAATTAACATGAAAAAGTTAGTCAAATAATAGTACCTCTTCTGGCACCAAACTGCCTAATACTTCATGAATGGAAGCCAGTGTTTGCCAATTTTTTGTTTCCAGCTGGGATGGCCTCCATCGACACACTCGGGGAAGGTGTTCAAGATACGCTGGGTTTTCGTCAGCCCGTCTAAGCATCAAAAAGTGCTCGTATATCCATGCCTATTCAAACAACAAATAGTAAAAATTAAAACAACAAATTTAAGTATACAAGATTAAATTGTTAGAAGTTTTCTTACATGTAGCAGAGTCTGACAGCCGGCCATAGTCTTAGTCCCGACACGGGATGCGATGCCGAGCTCGCGGTAAAGGTTGGCCAGGATACCGCTTCCCCAGGATATCTCCATGAAGTCATCCACTTCAGATAAGTTTAGCATGTACCGAGCATGTATCGACGTACCGGACTTGTCCGGAATGCCGACCGTTCCCAGGACGAACAACATATACGCACGAGCCATCGCGTCGACCGTCTCTTCGTCATCGTCATCCACCTCCACATTCATGAACTGGTTTACCAGAAATGATAGAGGAATTCCGTACGACTTCGTGAAGCCTGGTAGAGTTGTAAAACTCGTAGCCGTAACTCCAAGGTGATCTGAGACGAACTTGACGATCTTCTCGTACCATTTCACGGATTTCTCATTAGTGTAATGTTCTTTGGTTATTACACGCCCGGTCACTGGCAGCTCCAATATCTGGTAGACGTCGTCGAGTGTAATGGTCATCTCCCCTGCTGGGAGATGAAATGTGTTCGTCTCCGGGTGCCATCTCTCCACGAAGGCGGATATTAGGGCACTATCCATTGTTCGGTAGGCGTTTTACGCCAAATTGTGCAAGCCGCTCGGTATGATTTTGCTCCGGACGGCCTCGGATAAGCTTGTAAACTGCCAGGACACGATTTTCTTCCCATGACTCACAGTCCTAAGGATACGATATGTCCTCTGTATACAACAAAACACATATCAATTATGAAATACATATTTGAAAAGTATACTACCGTTTACAAACGTCATGTACATACCGGGTTCTTCCATATTTCGTACGCAATGTGGTTCTCAAAAGAAACCAACATTGAGCAACCGGACGGACGGACAGGCGGCTCAGAAGGACCGGCCTCCTCAGAAGGACCGCCCTCCTCAAATGGCGCAGAACCCTCTTGACGTGATAGGAGTTGGGCAATTGGCAGGTCGTCGTCGTCGTCGGAAGGAGGCGTAGGAGTAGGAGCTCGTTGCTTCGACCGAGCTTGACGTGCCGGTGGCGATGTCCGAGACCGAGCTTCAGGCGTCGGTTCGATAATTGTTATCGGACGCTCGCGAGGACGCTCCGCACGTTCCTTCCGCTTTGACGCGGTGGGCCGTATTCTTTTGTTCGGTGGACTGCATGACAACATACACTTATTAAGTAATAGAAACAACATGCACTTACCCACTCCTATGTCATAACAAGTAGGACTGTCAGGAATGTGGCAGTCCTAATGAAAATTAGGACTGCCACATTCCTGGCAGTCCTCTTTCAGAATAGGACTGCCAGGACTGTGGCAGTCCTAATTTTCATTAGGACTACCACATTCCTGGCAGTCCTACTGTCGTGAACCCGAACTCCAATAACGAAATCCTATTTTGTCGTGTTCTAGGGTTAGGGTTTCAACATAAATTTCGGGGTTTCATGTGTTCGAAAATAAGGGAAGAGAACGTGCAAGAGATTATAAACCTATTTTACAAAAACTTTTTCAAGAATTAAACCAATTCTAGGGTTTCGAATATAATGTAAAAAATTTCGAAGAAATTAGGGAAGAACGTACCTGGATTTCGGTTTGCTTTGACTTGCGTGTCATCTCTTCGAGAATCTTCGTGGAGGGATTGAGAATGGAGTGATGGAGAAGAAGAAATTAGGGTTTAGGAGATGGAGAGGGAGAGGGAGAGAGCTTTCTTTCTTTTCTTCTTGAGGAGAGAGAGTCAATAATGAAAATGAAATGAAATTTTTGGGTTTGGGGGGTTGGGCTGCCCCTAGCAATTTTTGGGTGCCCCCTAGCAATTTCTCCACATTCATGGGCTGCCCCCTAGCAATTGATGCCCCCTAGCAATTTTGGTAGTGCCCATAGAAATAACCCTTATTGTATTATGTACTAGAGTATGCGCACATGTGACACCAGTCACAACATTGATTTTGGTGTCATAGTGTACTGTATAGTGTACTGCGGAGTGTATATGCCTTGTCTGACTTAACACAACACTCACTTGTAGTGTTGTTTTTAAGAAATTCAATGCACATTGGAGATGGAAGAGCAAAAGAATGTGCTAATTTGTGTGGAAAGTATGTTTCACGAAGAAAAACATGCTCTCCTCTAGGTTTCTACGAGAATTTTTCTTGAAAAATAATTGACTCAACTTATAACAAAAAAGGACTAATAAATTAAGAATACAAAGGAAACTCTGTGATGCATGGACACACAAGTATGCAGATGCGACATCCATTTTCTAGTACATTTTGGAGTATCCGGATTGTGTGTCATACGTGTCCAATACGACCCAACTCTAGATTTTTGGAGAGTCTGAGCTTCTTCGAGTAGGCTCAATATGGAAGGATAAATCTAATAAATCCAAATGGGCTATGAAAGTATAATCAAAGCATACCAAAATGAAGCTAACTCAAGATTCGGACTTTGACTAAGTTCTGGCTTCTGGACGCTGAAATTTCAGTCCATAATTTCTTACATTCGGATTGTCCATTTCTTCGACGGAAGACTATCTAAACTAATTCCAATTCAACCAACTTTAGATTGCAGATACGTTTCATACGTGTTTGTTCCACACCCATTTATGGTACACTTCTTGGGCTAGCGTTTCAGAAACACCATTTATTGAACACTCCTTGGACTAGCGATTCGTGAATGCCCATTTGAGCCCATAAATGATGGAACCATTGACGAACTGCCCATACGAAATGCAAGTCGTTTAGCACCAAATGGAGTCCTGCCAAATGGAGTCCTAGGTAAACAAGTGTAATCCAAATTAGCCGTTAGTTGTGAACCGTTGATGTTGTATAGTAAATTTAAATTGTACATTCCCTGCTTCTGACATTTTGGATACTAACTTGAGGTGTTTTCAGGAGAATATACATTTTCTAGGTACATTACTTACCATCTAATTCTATGGCTACTTGTTTGAGGTTATATCTCATGCTGGTTTATGAATTGCATGTTTTAGCTTGTTCGCTTCTACACAATGATGGGTTTTAGAGTGGTGCATGAAGTGGACAGTTCGTCAGTGGGAGACCTAGCTCATATGTTGATGTGGGGAGGTCAAGGGACTAGAATGGATGCTAATATCAAGGATCTCCTTGTGAAATGGGGTAAAAGGTTCATACATCAAATTTGATCTTGTTCCTCAGCTTCAATCTTCATAGACTCGAGAATGGTGAACACATCCTTAGTTCTCCCATCCTGAGGTACATACTTTTACCTATATCTTTGTTGTTGCATGTGTCGTTGGATTTCTCTTACTTAAGGATGCTTAGTATCTAGCCACTATTAAATTAACTTATTTAGAAAACTCGAGATACGAACATTTTCCCCTTTGATTGAAACTGTTTATAATATGAATTGAATATCCTTTCACAACTTGGGCAAGCAGATCCCTTATAAGATGTGTGGGTTTGTTTGCCCAATAAGAATCATTAACTCAAGTAAAACTCCAAATGTTGGTCGTATTCTGAAAGAAACTGGAGATTCCAGGAATTCAAAATGTTGAAGACAATTATAAATTGCATGTGCAATTCAAATATTTTTACAAGAAACAATACTGAATTGTGCCCATTATGCAAATGAAAATTATTTGTTGGGTGCGATCATACTAGCAATAGAGCACCTTATCGTACTAATAGTTGATTTATTATTGCTTCTTTACTATCTTATGATATCAAATATTGGCTTACAGTTAAAGCTCGTGTTGTGCCAAACAGGATCATCCTTGATAATTGTTTATGGTTTTCTTCTTTATGTGCTTATTCATAGTGTTACTTGTGATAGGAAAAAATGAGAGCTCTATGATTGTACTTCAAAATGACGCTGAAAATTCTGCTTACATGGAGTATATATGTTCTAGATGACTATGACACTCTGGTTTGAATGCACATGGAGTGACTGAATGGCAGATAAGTAGAACTTGTAAATGAGTGATAAATATGGTCTATAAGTATTAGCATCGTTGTTCTTAAAATCAAATCTTTTTCAGATGACCAAGAAATTATTTGGGTGTGTTAACACATGTCAAAAAGAATAGATAAAAAAAAGTATGTTTCATTTTCGTAGTTGCTTCATGTATTTGCAACGGACTGAGATATTCTATTTGTTGTGCTGAGAGAATGCTAAAGGGCATGACTGCTAGGATGCACCATTTAAGTTGATGTTTCTTGACAAATTTTGAGTGCTCACAGTGTATCAAGGACAAACATGACGAAAATAAAGAAAAAAAAATTGAAGTAATCAGGAACTAAAAACATGTTCTTGAACTAATAACAATGTTACTTCATGTCATCATCGAATTTGAAACTTCATAAAGTTGATGTACTTTTTCCATCATTCTTAATTTTGGTCTTGTTACCTGGTACTTGATCTAGAATCACTTTACAATTCTAGAAACACTGCACGGCAGCTTTGCAAAGCAGTTTGAGCATATCTAAATAAGTATTTGTGTAGCAAAGACAGCTACCTTAATTTTAAAATATAAAAAATAATAAGATGGTTGGCATTTCCAGGCTCGAATTTACTAATATTTCTCTTATCAGAACAAAAACACAGTTGTGCAGTAAGCAAAAGCAACAGTCATCATAGTTCACCAGACTTGGCAAAAGCTACAAAAACGGAAACTAAATCTTCATAAATTTTTCTGGCAGGTTTGGGCATCAACTTCCCACCTTCTAATGAAAGGATATTACAATTCTGCAACATGTCGGTGATGCCTTGAAGAACAAAAAATCAACCACTGGCCAGCCTCAACACCCACCAAAAGTAATCAATTGTCCACAGTGATCCCATAACCTAAGCAAAACTATATCTGTGGAGAGCTTTTATTTTCGTCTTCCAAGCCCAAAAATTAGATCAAGTTCAAACATGTAATCAAAACTAAACCTCTCAAGGCTTGAGGGCAAGTGCCAATCCAAACTTGGGGGTCCTGTCAAGGGCTTTGGTGTCAAATTCCCCGGATATGGTCAAAACCGACTTAGGCTTCACCTCGTGCTGCAGTAGGGCCGCAAGCTTCCCAGAGTTGTTGAGTCTGGACTTCACGGTTGTCTGGGGATCGACGACATAGGCCCCTCCTACTGTGAAGGTGTTTTCATTGGTTGAAAACCTTCGGGTTATTTCTGCCACCACTGCGCTCCTTTGCGACTCATCTATGTTCCTCACGTAGGATGCTTTGAGAGTGTCTCCCTTGTCCGCCCTATTTTGAACAAAAAATTAAAAAAGAAATAGTTCTACTAATTTGATTCTAGATTATCTGTAATTCGAACAAGGACAACGGCACTAGTCAATACAAAATGTGAAGAAATTTCAACATTCTGGTGGGAATCCAGATACACTAACGCATGATACCCGCATATCATGCAAGTTGAACTGCAACAAACAAGCTGGCAGTAATGAAATAGGCGACTACAAATTCTCATCAGGTTATATTAGCCTAGGACGGGGCCATGACTGATTAAGGCAGAGAATTGGCAGGGTAATACAGGGCATACCAATGTGTACTAGGTCAAGGCCAAAGCGGGCTTAGACTGAGCATGCTTAGACAGGTGCCCAGTAACTGAAACAGGCCAGGCTGCCTAGGACAGATAACCCGGCCTAGGATACACAGAATTGTGCCCAGCACGGCCTAGTAGTCCTAGGCAGCTGCTCTATAGAACAGTGTACTTTACGAAGTAGTTACTAGTTTTTCATGAACAATTTGTACAATTTGTGAAATCTTAAACATCCTTGTGACAATTAATTATTGAAGGATAATTTACAAATGTTGAAAGATACAGAGAGGCTTCCCTATGCTGCATGGTCACATCAGGAAATGGTATACATATCCTTGGTGTCCGTACCGTATCCATATTCGTGTAACATAGGTGACTACTCAATGTACGTATCTAAAAATTCCAGTATACCATATCTGCATCCATATAGGGAGCCTGTGCTCCCGTTACATATTGCCATCCTTTGGTTGATAAAACATGAGAAGGATTGAACACTTACAGGATTATGGAAGCATTGTAATCAGGTTTTGTCACGCTGACTCCAGCACTATACTTTGTAAAAGCTCCTGAGGCTGTATTGAACCCTGCCTCTGCGCCAAAGGCGACGCCGTGAGCACCAACAGCTCCAGAAAGGTCAATAACTGGGTTCTGCTTTAGAGCGACAACTGAGGCAAAACTTGCATGGTCGTGGAAATATTGCACCTCAACCTGTCAGATATTAACCTCTACCTATTCATCTTAAAGAATAAACAGTACAATCATAAGAAAGATAGGAATAAAATAAGAATACCTTTCCTGCATTGTAATCAGGAAACTTGAGAGAAGTAATGGTCCTGGTAAATGGCAGGATTTCGGAGACAGTTAAAGTTGTTGAGATCTGGTACAAAATTGATCGGAATACTTTTCGTTATCTACAGTATTATTTTTAAATAACCGAAAGAAAATTACAGGAAGTACTCCTCACATTGGAATCTGTGTCAACTTTCAAATCTACAATAGTGTTCTTATATTTGTACTGTGTACCAACATCCAAGGCATAGCCCCTTTCTTCACTGCAGCAGATGTAAGGCCCTGAAAATGAAATACAAATCATTATTGTTACTGTTCTCTTCTGTAGATGTACAAGACCAGTCAGGATCAGAAGATACAGCAAATACATAAACAAAGGCCGAGAACGATGATATCATTTTGTAATATAGATTGTAAAAGAAAATTATTGATAAATCCAAAATGATTCAGCCCAACATATTACCAGCATCCTAACACAGCTTGACAAGTATCATACTTGTGTATGGGACTATGGGCGAGGAGGATTCATAACAAATCCTATAATGACATGCTCTGGTGTATATTTTGTTTCGACAATTAATTGATTTTATTGTCTTTTTTCTTATCGTTTGATTGGTATGTTTAATCTTTTAAGATCCAGATCACCTGGCTATCACTTCTGCCATAAACGTAAAAACCAAATTAAGCCTTCTGCACTGGTGTAGTTTCCCCATGTCGATCTTTACTTGGTTACAACTGCTAAAACATTTGAATGATAAATAAGCACTTCTATATTACAAATTTGTAATCAGCCTTGTAACGAGTCATAAAAGGTTATCTATAATGAATTAAGATAAATTTTGCAAGCACCTCAAGTTCACTCCCCACAAGGTAACCACAATATGAGCTTCGTCGGGATCACAATATCATAACACTTTTGCATGCGACAAGCAGGGTTCTCTGATACGACTTCGTGGTTATGTGATACAAGTCAACTTTCCGGGAAAACAATTTCAACAAATAAAATCACATGAAATTGAAGGAAATTCTACATGATTCTTTCTACTACAAAGCAGAGCAGAAAGTGAAACAGGAAGAACCAGGAGCAAAATTACTCTACCAGTCCCAACAACTAAGCAGTCGAAGAATGTCCCATTATTATTTTTTCGATTGATTGAACAACAATAACAACTAATCTTTCATCCTAAACCTTTGGGATTGGGCATCAAATATATCCTTGTCCTCCATTCAGTTCTTTTAAGGGTCATCTCCTCTCTAACAATACCAAACATCACTTCTTTCATTGGACCAAGAATAACACACAAAAGGTAAAAATATCAAAGATTCATCAACCCATGCCTTCTATACAAGATGGTTTTGTAGATTTAGAGGTAACGTTGGGTAAAAGGATTTCACAGCATTAAATAATCCTCTACTACATGATATTTAACTTGGTTCTCAGGCCTCAATGTTGAGCCACTGAGGCTGGAAAACAAAACCTAAAGACTTCAAACAAAGTTGAACCTATCACACCATGAGCTTGTGTCACATCCCGATTCCGGAGGACCGAAAGTCGTCACTGTATGATGTCGTACAAGTCTAAATTACACTTGTACAATGCAACACCAAAACAGCCAATAGAACATCAAGAAACAAAGTCATTGCAGCAAAAATACTAAGCATAAAAGTTGAATCACACAAGATATAAATAAGTGAATCTCTTTATTGATAATAGCAGCAGAATTACAACGGCATGAAGCCAAGAACAACTTGATTACAAACATATAATCTCTCTCAATACAATAAAATATTCCATAAGGCTACAACTCAAGAACCATATATACATGATGTTTCATACATTATGCCTTCTATATACAAAAGAAATGATCTCCATGTCGAACTGCTACAAGCTGCCGACCGAGCTCCAACACCTTAGCATGTCCAAACAAACTCTGCGCCTGAAAAGATCAGGTGGGAGATCAATACATAAGCACTGGTGGGTAGCCTCTCGCCACAAACCAACACGTTGAATTAGTGAGTGCAAGCAACATTTGTGGTCTTTCTAATCTTGTCTTATGATCAATTACATGGCATAGCATATATGTGTCCAGAATCATAAATGTACCACGCAACAGAGTTGATCTTAACCAAACTTACCATCCTACCATGTTCACACAACAATATCATTCATAATAAGTCAAAATAATGTGTCACAAGTGTCCCTGCAGAAGACAATCTTGGCCTCATAAAACACAAATGTGTTGTGCACTCGTCCATTCAATATCCAGATAGGCCTTCAAGCATATTACATAAGCATGCAGTCTAACTC
>JANAVB010012607.1:0-15609 GCA_029216955.1 Iris pallida | reverse complement strand
TAGATCTATGTGTTAGCTTTCCGAAACTTTAAACGGATCGCGTTTTCGTTTTCGGAAACTCCCGGAATCGCGAAAACACCGAGAACGCGTTTTCTTTCGTACAACTGACACTCAAATAATTCTCCAGAAAGTTACAAAAAGAATTAGGCTTATTAATATATGTTTTTGGAAAGCTAACTTCAATACGCTTATTTTAAAAAAAACGAAAGATTAAACCGAGCTTTGAGCTAGAAGTTATGATATTTCTAAGTTATGGCTGAAATTAAAAACGTGGATAAAAATCATGACGGATTTAGGTAGTTTGAGCCAAAAGAATACACAATATATATCCTAATTATCCACAACAATAATAGCAATAATAATATGAGGAACCACACTCACAAACTTGATTATATAATCATCATGAACCATTTATTACATATATAAATATAGATACACTCTCATTACATATATATATAAATCTATATATGTAACATGAACACATCCACAACACAAATGACACTCCTATGACCTCCAAATGGACACAAAATGGACACAAATGGAGATACAACCATGAGGGTCATTCCTATGGGTTCAAAATAGACCTATATGCATGAGGAAATAAAAAAGAGAAGGGATTTATACCTCCCGGTAGATCGAATCGAAGAAAAACCTTCCCGGAGCGACACCGACACGTAGAGATTCCAAAAGGACACGAACGAGCTCTGAATCCTCCCAAACTTGGTAGCTTCCTCCTTGGCTAGAATGGAGAAGGAAGGAAGAAGATTTGGTGGTAAAATGGAAGGATTTGGTGGAGAAATTGCTAGGGATTGCTCTCTAGAAATTTGGAGAAGAACAAGAGAGAAAAATAGATGGATAATGACAAATGGGAGGCTCAACCCTATCCTTATTGTGGCTGGCCATAAAGGTGGTTTTGTCCTATTAGGAAAAGTCCAAAAGCCCCTACTAACCTATTCTATGAGTATTAGGAAAGGACTAATTGGTTGGGGCTAAATTATCATTCTAAAGTCTCTAATCATACTAACCTTATCCATAAAATCTAACCTCTAACTAAAATATTTCTATCATGTGGACTAAAATTAATATCATGTGGGCCATGCCTAACTAGTGTGTGGGTCCCACTAGAGTCAAACTACCCCCGGGTCCCCGTTTCAAGTCGGATTGAGTTGAAATTCGAACCCGACTCAAATAACCCCAAAACAATCATAAATAATAAAATATATCAAAATAATTCAAAGAGGTCAAATGCAAAAATATCCTTAGGCCAAAAATGACATTAAAATATCATAATCACATGGTTAGGCTCTAGGTCAAACAGTCTCTAGGGTTTCACTAGCAAAACGTCAAAACCACAAGTCATTGATTTAAATAATTTTAAAATAATTTAAAATCACCAAAAATCATATCATGAATTAAATATCATTATTAAAATAATTATAAATACGAAATTTCAAAATTACCCTCAATCAGAAAATTAAAATAAATAAAAAAAATTAACCCGAAATTTAGGGTGCTCACATCCTACCCCCTTATAAAAATTTCGTCCTCGAAATTAAAATGTCCATACTCCCCTAGGTCAAACCCCCACAATCAAAGTCCCAGATTAAAACAAATCATGTGATCAAAAGGACGACATACAGGGTCATGGCATACAGTGGTAGTGAAAGTCTCATCTAGGTATACTAGTCATGCTAAACCAAACGGTCATAGGGTATCAAACACACAAGCAATCTAGGGTGCTAAACAAAAGTTATAAAAACAACAAACCATCAAAACTGTAAGGCAGTCTACCATCCTATATGAAAACTGATACTTATCATAAAAATAAAGAAAAGTAACTACCCATTATCTTTAAAGGGTTCAGAAAAAAAAAGAAAATCAAAATCAAAGTTAAGGAATGAAAGCCAATTCCATGAAAATTTCCAATCACAATACGTATTAAGAATATTTAGTCTCGATATGATCTAAGTTGATCAAATTGGGGGAAATCAAGATTTAGGCAATATGGAGGACATGTTCAACAAGTCTGAGGTCGAGCATACAAGAGATTCAGGTCACAATCAAATGTAATTCAATTAAGTACAACCCAAGATATAAATATGATAAGAAAAGATAATCGAATTCGATTTGGTCGGATTAAGGAAACTAGGATTCAATGATATTGAAAAACCCCTTTTAGAGAAAACAGGAAAAATTTCATACGAAGTCAGCAAATCATCCCTCTCTAATACTATCAGTTTATCATTTGCCAAACCATATTCTTTTTTTTCTCACAAGTCCCAATATGAAATCAACCTCTATATGACTATCATCGAAATTTTATAACCTTCAGTCATCTAAACCTTTACCACAATCACCATAGACAAAATCTTTAACTTCCAAAATATTTTCCACGAAACATACCCCTCTTTTTAGAAGTCAACACTTATTCATTTAATCAAATTTCAAATTCCTTTACCTCGTTTTAAATTAGATCCGAAACCTCTAAATCCAGTTTATGGAATCCTTGGACTTGTTTAAATCGAGTCTCGTATTCACTAAACTCCAATATCACTATGTCACACAAAATTTATTCTTTTTTTAAATCAACCTTCATATTTTCTTCAACGTTCACCTTAAAATATTTTTTTTAAATTCTACAATTTTCTTTCAATCATCTAAAATAATTTCTATAACGTAAAATTCTTGTGTTCTCTCTGTCTCTAGTCACCCTCTTACAATATCTAGTTCAATTTCGCATAATCATTTTATTCGATTAAATTCTCCTTTCCATCTCTAAATTTCTACATAGCCTTGTAATAGTTTCCAAGAATCAATAACAAAGATTTTTAAGTTCTCAAAACTAGGTTGACCTTAAACATCCTCATTAGTTTTGAAATACATCCATGAATTATTCATAACCCACTTTCTGTGATTGTTTCTAAATTGATAACATTTATCCCTCGATTTCATTTTAAACCTTTACAACATCTCCATTTCAAAATTTTCATATTTGACATCCAACACTCTGATTCCTACAAAATCATCATATGATAACCAATTACATCATTTCCGAACTAGATGATTTACGTCACTTCCTCAATATTTCTCAGATAAAAAACGATATAAAATTCAAGAGTTTTCAAGGTATAGCTGACAGAATTATATATGAGACAGGGAATTGATATAATCAGGACAGGTATATAAGACAAGGAATGATGGTAGTAAAAATATTGGCAGGAAAAGAATGATAATAGAATCTGTTCTGCTTATCTATTTAAAAGAGGGACCCATTTTTTTTTTGAAACAAGAATTATAATACCAAATCAAAATAAGGCCTAGCAAAATCATTGGTTTATTGTATTAAGAAGAAATAAATTTTTGTAAAAGTTACACAAGGTTTATAAAAATAGCTAAAGCTACATCCTAAGTAAACAATGAAACAAAACAAAACAACAATAATTCCTTCTCTTTTTTTTGAATGACTGAAACAAAAGTAGCAAAAACATGTTCGAAAATATTTAAGGTACAATCTGATAATCATATGCGTCTATCCAAAATTATGGTACTCTAAATCTTCGTTATACTAGTGAGCAAGGCTACGATAATCACAGAGTCCTTGACTTATGCACATACCTCTAGAATCGTGGTATTTAACATTTTCGCGGTGCAGCTAGCTTGGCTGCAAAAACCTTAAATTCCTACACCCAAGAAATATCCAGAGTCAGACTATATGTCCTCACCATGCTGGCTAATGTGACTATAGAAGACTAGATTCCATAACATAGATGACCTAGCCCATATAATTTCATCTTGTCAAAAAAAATTAAATTAAATCAACAATAAATACCCATAAATCAAATCAAATTTATCAACGAACTTCAAAATTCAAAATGAACAAAAATCCATCAAAATACAACTCGGATGCAACAGCTATCATCAAGATTCAAATTCGACAATCATTCATCAAAATCAATGAATACAACTCAAATTCAACCATAATCCATCAAAATCAAATTTAACAACAGTAAGTAAAAATAAATCAAATCAAGGAAAAAAAAGTTCTCAAATCGAAGTTAAAATAAGATTCTCAAGGGTCGTTCCGGAAATCTCTCAAAGGTTCCTAACTGTGATTGAGTACCTTCAAGATATATCCTATTCCTACTACAGGCTGTAGTGGTACTCAAGTTCGAATACCACTACATAAACTCGACCTGCATGGGCCACCACTAAAAACGTGTCACGACCCGCACCCACTGTTAGGGTACGAGAACGTAACAACGCCCAGCCTACGCCGTAGTGTCGGCGGTAGAACGCTGTCCTAGGTCACATCATCTAACAATATAATGCTAAGCAGATACAGTCTCAATCACATTTAAGGTAGAGCATGATAAGGTTAGATAAAACATAAAATCCAAAGAGATACGGGAGATAGAAGTCTAAGTGTCTAAGATACAAAATCCAAAAATACATCTCAAACTCAAATACAGTAATCCACAAAGTAAATACAACTCCAGACAAATGAAATAACTATCTAAACAACCTCTAAGGTGTCTCCTCTAGGCTAGCAGGCAACCTCCAAACTATCTGTAAAATTTATCAACAGGTCCAGTCAGGACAGGAACGAGCACATCTCATCTAGAAAACCTAAGTAAATGACAAAGAACTATAAAGCAGTTATAGGCAGTTGTATTGATGAAATGGTAGTTTATATTCAGGTGATGATAAGAAAGACAGATAAGGTACAAGGAAAGTAAATAACTAAACAAGAGAAGAATCATAGCAATGAAGTCTGTAAAATTGAACTAGCTGAACCAGGGTAATATGGTATGAAGTCCAGACAACAATGTAGACCAGTGTAACTCCAATGTAAGTCCAGTACAAGATGAATCTAATACAAGATGAATCTAGTAAGGGACGATTCCAGTTATAGTGATCAATGATTCCAGGGTGAGTCCAGCCTATACTCTAGCAGTGTGTTTTAAAATACCGAGATCGACATGTAAACGGCTGTGGGTAATCCGGCACACCTCTCATTGATCAGGCGAGAGGTGGCTATCATTCCAGTAGATTCCAGTAGGGGTGATTCTAGTAATGGGGTATGTCTACATGTCTTACTCGTATTTCCCCTCCCAGCAAGTGAATCCAGAATTTTGACACAATGATTCAAGATGAGTCCAGCCAAAATACAATGATACCAGTAAATAATTCTAGTAAATGATTCCAGTAGGTGATTCCAGTAATAGAGATGATACCAGTAATAGAGGCCAAAAAATAAAGGTGTGTCATATACATGAATCCAGAAATATCCACACGTGTTGTAACAGAGAATCGCATACAACTAACTAGAACTGAAGTACAATAATTGACAAGTAAATGAGAGAACTATCAGAGAATGTACTCGCCTGATATCTGAATGTCCAAGGTAAAGATACTATCCGAGGAGAGGTGTCTGGCTCCTAATTAGAACAACACAAGTCACAACATATCCAGAAGGGTAATATAAAGCACTACAATGCATTCTACATGAATCTAGGTCAAACTAGGCCAAAGTCAACATAGAACATTACATCTCATTAACTTGTATATTGTATACATTACATCTATTATTACATTACATTCATGCTTGTATTCATTCATCATTCATTATTCTCTTGCACCACTATATGCACCATACATTACATACTATGGAACCTACATATTCATTACAAGCCATACTTATACATGCTTACATTAGATAGGATACTTACACCTCATACATCATTTATTTAACCATTTACTCATGCTTGTATTCTCTATTTAATTACATAATGTATATACATTAACATGGGTTAAATCAAATAGAACATTATATTACACACAAGGGTGCACAAAATGCATATACCAAATAGTAACTCCTACTAATAATCAATACTGTACCATCTCATGAATTAAAATTTAGGATTAAAGTATGTTATAGATCTATGTGTTAGCTTTCCGAAACTTTAAACGGATCGCGTTTTCGTTTCCGGAAACTCTCGGAATCGCGAAAACCCGAGAACGCATTTGTCTTTCGTACAGCTGACACTCAAATAATTCTCCAGAAAGTTACATAAAGAATTAGGCTTATTAATACATGTTTTTGGAAAGCTAACTTCAATACGCTTCTTTTAAAAAAAATGGAAGATTAAATCGAGCTTTGAGCTAGAAGTTATGATATTTCTAAGTTAGGGCTGAAATTAAAAACGTGGATAAAAATCATGACGGATTTAGGTAGTTTGAGCCAAAAGAATACACAATATATATCCTAATTATCCACAACAATAATAGCAATAATAATGAGGAACCACACTCATAAACTTGATTATATAATCATCATGAACCATTTATTACATATATAAATAGATACACTCTCATTACAATATATATATATAAATCTATATATGTAACATGAACACATCCACAACACAAAGGACACTCCTATGACCTCCAAATGGACACAAAATGAACACAAATGGAGATACAACCATGGGGGTCATTCCTATGGGTTCAAAATAGACCTATATGCATGAGGAAATAAAAAAGAGAAGGGATTTATACCTCCCGGTAGACCGAATCGAAGAAAAACCTTCCCGGAGCGACACCGACACGTAGAGATTCCAAAAGGACACGAACGAGCTCCGAATCCTCCCAAACTTGGGTAGCTTCCTCCTTGGCTAGAATGGAGAAGGAAGGAAGAAGATTTGGTGGTGAAATGGAAGGATTTGGTGGAGAAATTGCTAGGGATTGCTCTCTAGAAATTTGGGGAAAAACAAGATAGAGAAAATAGATGGATAATGACAAATGGGAGGCTCAATCCTATCCTTATTGTGGCTGGCCATAAAGGTGGTTTTGTCCTATTAGAAAAAGTCCAAAAGCCCCTACTAACCTATTCTATGAGTATTAGGAAAGGGCTAATTGGTTGGGGCTAAATTAGTCATTCTAAAGTCTCTAATCACACTAACCTTATCCATAATAATTAGTCTAACCTCTAACTAAAATATTTCTATCATGTGGACTAAAATTAATATCATGTGGGCCATGCCTAACTAGTGTGTGGGTCCCACTAGAGTCAAACTACCCCCGGGTCCCCGTTTCAAGTCGGATTGAGTTGAAATTCGAACCCGACTCAAATAACCCCAAAACAATATCATAAATAATAAAACAATATCAAAATAATTCAAAAAGATCAAATGCAAAAATATCCTTAGGCCAAAAATGACATTAAAATATCATAATCACATGGTTAGGCTCTAGGTCAAACAGTCTCTAGGGTTTCACTAGCAAAACGTCAAAACCACAAGTCATTGATTTAAATAATTTTAAAATAATTTAAAATCACCAAAAATCATATCATGAATTAAATATCATTATTAAAATAATTATAAATACAAAATTTCAAAATTATCCTCAATCAGCAAATTAAAATAAAATGAAAAAATCAACCCGAAATTTAGGGTGCTCACAATATCTGATATTGTGTAGGTGTAATGTTGATTTGTTTTTCCCTTACCTGATAACTTCATTAGTAATTGACTGTTGGGATGATGATAATATCTGAATTTTGATATAGACTCAAACCTGGGGTTTCAAGTGGTGTTTGGAAACTGATTTTAAACTCAGGTTTGAGTCTTGAAATGTTTTTTCCTTTTCCTTGTTTCCTTAAATTCAATAAGTGATTCCTTAAACTGAAATCTGAAATAGGTTTGAAACCTGGGATTCATGAATTCATTCCCTGTTTCAAAAACCTGAGAACATGGGTCCTAAAACTGATTTTGCCTATTGCTAAAATCTGAGCCTACCACTCACTATTAACACCCCCACCTATTTTTCCTGCACACATTGCTACACCCTGTCACTTAATCTCCCTAAACACTGTTAAATTCCTGATATTAAGGTTAGATGTATACACACACAGTTCTCTACCCATCACACACATGTTTTCACTCATAACCTGTTCTCTACACACACAAGTCCCGTTATATAACACACACTTTCCTCTCTCTCTTTCACTGTTTTGTAGTTCCTGCACACTGTTTTTATCTTGCCTACACACACACACTAGCCTTTCCTCTCTCTATATGCATATGTGTATAATATTATATATATATATATATATATATTATATATATATAATATATATATGAATATCTAGATGTGATGTGTGTGAAATGTATAGGGATGTATACCTAAATATATACAATGTATTATGTATATATGTGGATATATATATAATATATAGGAATTATATATATGATGATATGTGTGGTGTACCTATAGGTAGCCATATATATATATATATATATATATATATATATATATAATATATATATATATATATATATATATACCATGTGATTTCCATGTGTCGGCCTAGATGTTATATAAGTTGTGTGAAGTTGGTTTGACTTGTGTTATATAGGTTGTAAGGACTTGGTATGCTAGCATAGGCTAGCTTAGCCTTGTTTAGACTAGTATGGTCTAGTTAGGCCTAGAATAGACTATTTAGACCATAGTTGACCTAGTTTGACTAGTGCAGTTGACCAGAGTTGACCAAGGGTTGATTTTGGCCTAATTTGACCTAGATTCGTGTAGAATGCTAGTAGAACTTCATTATACCATTTTGGACTTGTTGTGACTTGTGCTGTTCTGATTAGGAGCTAGACACCACTCCTCGGACAGTATATTCATATTGGACACTCAGATACCAGGCGAGTACATTCTCTAATCATTTTATATACTGCTTAGAATTATTTCCTGTAGTAGATTACCTTACTTGTACTGTCACGTTGGTCACACAGATTGGTACTATACGGATCCCTTCTTGAGATGTTATCCTTAGGGAGCATCGGGTAGTACATGTTCTGTACGTTTCACTTACATGTCGTATCACTATGCTTCACAGGTTCTTCGATCACTTGTGACATACTCTTATGATCACAGAGTCTCCTAGAATCTCTTATCCCATTCACTGGGTATCCTAGAATCTCCTAGAATCCCTATTTTTGGGACTTCCATGTACCACCCTTCGGGGGCTTTGTGTGGAATCATAACATAACTTGGTTGGATCCTTGTGTACTGATTGGGGGTACGGGGGAGTAGAAATAGACATGTGAATACTATCCAAGTAGTGTAGTATCAGAATCTCTTCCATAGTGTAGCATCAGAATCTCCTATGCCATTTACATGTCTATATTGTACTCTGACTCACTAGCCACATGTTAGTTCTCTATTTATAGTAAATATTTCTATTACAGCTATCTCTCTCTGTTTACATACTGCACTTCTTTCAGTACTTGTACCTTACTTTACTGCATGATTATATCTTCTAACCTGCTATGAACTGTTGAGATGTACTGTACTCGCTCCTGTCCTGACTGGACCTGTTGAAAATATTAGAGAGGACGAGGAGGAGGCTGGTCTGGATACTTACTACGGGGCAGCCTTAGATGACACCTGCGAGCTGGACCCTCAGGAGGACCCATCTCTAGCTGAGGATATCACCCCCGATTGCCTAGACTAGATTAGTTCTTATCTATCTTTTATGTAGTCTTGAGACATGTTTTAGCTAGACTTTATCCTGAGTTCAGAGTTGTATATATTTTTTCACTCTGTATCTGAGACCATGTACTTCTGGTTATTTGCTGGGATTATCTTAGTTCACTTTTCATCTATTTATTTCCTTGAGTTCTATTTCATATCGTGCTATCTCTTCTTTAGTTGTGATTGAGTTATTACTGCTATGTCACCCCCATCGGGGAGTATAAACTGTTTAGATATATATTATTAGATGTATGTTGACCTAAGACAGCGTTTTACCGTCAACACTGCGGCGTAGGCTGGACGTACCCACGTCTCGTGCCCTTACTCTAGGGTGCGGGTCGTGACAGCAGCAGGACCCCTTAGCAGTGGACGACACTCCTTTAGACTAGGATGTCTTTTCTTTATGTTTACATTCTGGATTACTGTATTGATATTTGGGATATTCTGGATTTGTGATGTCATAGACACTTAGACTTCTATCTGGTTGTGTCTCTGAGGATTTATTTCAGTATCTATCTATCTATCTTATCGTTCCCTTAGATGTGATTGAGACTGTATTCTGCTATGTCACCTCCATTCGAAGTGTATATACTGTACAGGTACCTTATATATTAGATGATTGACCTAGGACAGCGTTCTACCGCCGACACTGCGGTGTAGGCTGGACGTAACCACTTCTCGTGCCCTTACTCTAGGGTGCGGGTCGTGACACATTTTTAGTGGTGGCCCATGCAGGTCCTAGTTTAGAAATGCAGTGGTATTCGAACTAGAGTATCACTGCAGCCTGCAGAAGGATTAGAATATTTTTGAAGGTACTCAATCACGATAGGAAAAACTCTATCAGATTTCGTATATTTATATTTTGCTGCTATTTGTCTTCCTTTGAATATAAACTGTCCTCCTTTGCTATTTTTGACTCATTCTCAGTAATTGCTTCTTGTTTGATCTGTGTCTCCAGGATGGTTGAGATAAGATCACATCGCCAGGGCCAGGGGGACACTGATGAGGTCTGCCACCTCTCGTACTCAGCAGCCAGCCCCCGGTACCGCAGCCCCAGTTATGCCAGCTGGGGTGGGCGTTTCAGTTACGTTCGGAGGAGTCCCTCCACCAGTAGCACACGGGCCGAGTTCGGTGATTCCAGAGGTGCTTCAGCAGCGGCAACCACCTTCGGGGACAGTTGACGTAGTTTAGCTATTCTCGTTCTTTCAGCAGTTCATGGAGGCCCAGCAGGCCCAGCAGCAGAGACAGACTGTAGAGTTTAGTCGGGGCATTGATCTGGCCCTGACTACAGTTGAGAGGGCAGTAGCAGCTCAGCTCGTAGTAGTTCAGCAGCCGCAGCCGCCGAGGAAGAGGGCATCCAAGACTTTCAGAAGATGCACCCGAGGAATTTTTGGGGTACAGAGGGTATCATGTACGCCGATGAGTGGGTAGAGCATATAGAGGAGATATTCAGACTGGCTGAGATTTCGATGAGGCTTCAGATCGAGGCGGCGGCCAGCATGATGCAGGATCTGGCCCGCACTTGGTACCAGACCGACCCGAGGGTTGGTACTCCAGGGCAAACTTGGGCAGCATTCAAGAAGCTGTTCAAGGAGAAGTTTTTTTCGGATGCAGTGCTATGAGCCCTCGAGACCCAGTTCGAGGCCTTAGTCCAGGGCAGTCAGTCCGTGGAGAAGTATGCAGGGGAGTTCTCCCATCGGGACAGATTTGTCGAAGGGTTGTCCGAGGCGACGAAGGCTCGGAGGTTCATAAAGGGGTTGGTAAAGGAGGTTAAGTCCTATACCAAGAGTGCCCGCAGCGCTACTTTCGAGAAGATCTTGGTGGATGCTTTAGCCGCAGAGGATGATCTTGAGCTGAGGCTCAAGAGGGGGCGAGACTTCCAGGGAGCCAGCAGCAGCGGGGGCCAGGCCAAGAGGCCTCATTTTCAGTACCAGTAGCAGCAGAGGCTAGTACATCAGCAACAATTTCAGCAGCAGGGCCGGGCACCTTTCCAGCAGGTGCAGCATCAGCAGTCGAGGGTACAGTAGCAGGCACCGAGACAGCAGACCACCAGCTGTGCTTATTACAAGAAGCCAGGGCACGGGTGGAATGAGTGCATAAAGAGATTGGGTAGGTGCCTTCTTTGTGGAACAGCTGATCATCAGCTGAAGGAGTGAACTCAGTTCAAAGGCAGAGCCGCTCAGGGAACGGGAGCCAAGGCTCCGGCAGGAAGCAGCAGAGGGGACCACTGCAGACTCAGCAGCAGAGGTTCGTCCAGCATCAGCAGTAGACTCAGGAAGGTCAGTAGGGGCCAGCTTTCGCCATGGCGGTCGAGGATGCAGAGGCCATAGGAGAGTTGATTGCAGGTTCGTTTCTTCTCGACTCTATTCCAGCTTTCGCTCTATTTGATTTTGGGGATTCCCACAATTTTGTGTCAGTATCATTTGCTATTAGACACGGCCTAGTATCTGAATCATTACCTAGGACCTGCAAGATCACGATCGGGGGTGGTGTTATCCTCGTGAGTGATGTTTGCAGAGGGCTGAGCGTTATTTTGGGAGGCCGAGAGTTGGAGGTGATGCTCGTCATGCTACTACCGAACTACGATATCGTATTAGGTATAGATTGGTTGAGCAGGCATCACACTAGCATAGATTGCCGAGGGGGGTAGAGTTCTGTTTGGAGTGCCAGGAGAGTCAGAGTTCGAGTACACCCGACGGCAGACGGAGCAGGACGGCGGATTTTTCTGCGGAGCTTCAGTTGAGGAGCAGGTGGCTCCACATCCTTTGATGGCAGAGTTCATGGACATCTTTCCGGAGGAGTTGCCAGGGCTTCCACCGGACAGGGATGTAAAGTTTCGATAGACTTAGTTCCCAGTGCGGAATCGATTTCTCAGCATGTCTATCAAGTGAACAACAGTAAGTTGGTGGAGCTGAAGAAGCAGATGGATGAGCTGCAGGACAAGGGCTTTATCTGATTGAGTTCTTCACCTTGGGGTGCACTGGTACATTTTGTACCCAAGAAGGATGGGTCGGTACAGAAGTGTATCGACTACAGGGCACTCAACAACCTGACGATCAAGAACAGATACCCACTGTCGCGGATCGATGATCTCTTTGATCAGTTGAACAGAGCTTAGGTTTTTTCCAAGATTGATTTGAGGTCAGGTTATCACCAGATGAAGGTGAACAGGGAGGATATTCCGAAGACCACTTTCAGGATGCGATACAGACAGTTTGAGTTCTTGGTTATGCCGTTTGGGCTAACCAACGAACCAGCAGTATTTATGAACTTGATGAACAAGGTGTTCCACCAGTACTTGGACAAGTTCATGGTGGTGTTCATTGATGATATCCTGGTGTATTCGAAGACTGAGGAGGAGCACGAGGAGCACTTGAGAGTAGTTCTGGAGACACTCAGGAGGGAGAGGCTGTATGGCAAGCTCTCGAAGTGTGAGTTCTTCCTGGACAGAGTTGACTTCTTGGGTCATATGGTGACTGGAGATGGGATCTCAGTGGACCCGAAGACGATCACAGCAGTTGAGGCATGGGCAGCACCGACTTCACTAGCAGAGATCAGGAGCTTCTTGGGGCTGGCAGGATATTACAGGAGGTTCATGCAGGGTTTCTTCCGGATTGCAGAGCCGTTGACTCTGTTGACCCGAAAGGATGTTGAGTTTGTTTGGTCAGAGGAGTGTCAGCCTGCTTTTGATGAGTTGAAGAAGCGGCTTACGACAGCTCCGATTCTGACATTGCCATCAGGTTCAGGAGGGTTCACTATCTATAGACGCTTTAGGGAAGGGGTTGGGTTGTGTCTTGCAGCAGCATGGAAAGGTGATTGCCTATGCTTCTAGGCAGTTACGTCCCCATGAGAAGAACTATCCTACCCACGACTTGGAGCTGGTAGTAGTGATTTTTGCTTTGAAGTTATGGAAGCACTACTTGTATAGAGAAAGGGTGGAGATCTTCACAAATCATAAGAGCTTGAAGTAAGTGTTTACACAGAAAGAGCTCAACATGAGGCAGCGCAGGTGGCTAGAGCTGATGAAGGACTTCGACATCTCACTACAGTATCACCCAGGGAAGACCAACGTGGTTGCCGATGCCTTGAGTAGGAATCCGACTGCCATGTGTTTGACTATGGACCGTCACTTGCTTGCTAACTTGGATAGCCTGGGGATTAAAGTGATTGTTCCTGGAGTACAGATGTAGATATGGGGCCTTCAGATACAGTCGAACATGATGGAGAGGATCAAGTCAACGCAGTTTGAGGATATTGCTCTACGGTGTATCCGAGAGCAGGTTCGAGCAGGGCTAGTAGATGGAGAGTTTTCTCTTGCAGAGGATGGTGCCTTGAGGCACGGTTCCAGGTTATGTGTCCAGTGGAGAGCTCAGGGAGCAGGTCATACATGAGGCTCACAGATCTCAGTACTCTATACATCCTGGTGCCAACAAGATATACAGGGATCTGAGAGAGCATGTCTGGTGGTATGGGATGAAGCAGGAGGTAGCTCGCTTCGTAGCTAGATGCTTGGTCTGTCAGCAGGTTAAGGCAGAGAGGCAGAGGTCCGGAGGATTATTGCAGCCATTGTCCATTCCAGAGTAGAAGTGGGAGCATATCACTATGAATTTTGTATCTGGGTTGCCGCGTACACCAGGAGGAAAAGATACAATTTGGGTCATCGCTGACAGGTGTTTGCAAAAACAAAAGTATAGAACTTTATTGATATAAACTTTATAAAGATTACAATTTGAATTCTGGGAATGGTACAACTTTAGGAATCCAATCTAGATGACGATTGCTTTATCCCTTGAACGATGTGAACTCTGAAGACGAAGCCTCTGAAGTTGAAGACAACTCTGGAATTGAAGGCAAAAAGACTCGAAGATTGAAGGCAAAAGCCTCGGAAGAATGCAACAGCACTTGGGCAAGAACTCCTGAACTCTCTGAACTTTGAAGTCTGATAATCTAATCTCTGATTTCTGATTCTTGATCCCCTTTGAATGGAGACTTGAAACTCTATTTAGAGTTCTGAGAAATAACTAACTTTCAGTTATTCTGGACTACGCAGGATGGTTTGTGCAGCAATTGGATTACGCAACAGTGGACTGCGCAGGCAGTTGTTGGATCGTGGTCCACCTGTCTTGGACACATGGCAACTTTTGATTGAATTGCGCATGATCGTTTATAGACAGTTGCCACGAAATGAGCAATTGATGCATGAATGCCACGTGTATTTTGTCATTTGTGTTGATAGAACACGCACATTGAATTGCGCACGCTTTGGATTGCTCCAACTTGAATTGCGCAGTAAATGGATTACGCCAACATAGATTGCGCTGCCAGCTGTCCTCGAGTACCGTGCTGCACGATTAAACGAACGGTCGCCTCATTCTCCGTACTGTCAGTTGTCAGAAGATTTGATTTGTATCAAGTAATGATGGTGATTTGCCACGTCAGCCTGCGCACTTGGAAGTGTGCACAACTATCGTGCACAATCTGAAGGATGCGCAATCTGATATCTGCGCAATTCATCTGAAAGTTGTATTTCTTGATTTTCTGACTTTGTTGATGTGTGCAACTTGATTTTTAGGACCTACAGACCCCCTTCAAAGTTTTCGAAAGTTGAATTGATTCAAAATTTTGAAATACTTTGAATTTTGAATTTGAAATCAATTTGCGCTCGTAGTGAGCTGTCTGCACAATCTGAGGGTTTAGCCCATTTGTAGCGCAATCTAAGGCGGCCGTTTCGATTTTGAAAAGCTATAAATAGCTCTTCAATTCCTTCGAAGTATTCTTTACTTGCTTTCTTCGTGCACTTGAGAGAAAAACTTCTGAGTTCTTCTTTCTTTCTTTCTTCTTCGACGATTTCAAGGCTCCCCGACGATCCTCTGCCACCGCTAAGGGCAAGGCCCCCGCCGAATCATCGACTAGGGCTGCACACTGAGCTTCTCGCCATGAAACTGCACATCCAGCAATGATAGGTAGTTTAACCTAATCAAAAACTCTTTTTAGAGTTTTGATTTCACTGTTCCTTTCGGAATCCATCTCTTTTTAGAGATAGGATCATACTGCGCCACCCTTTTTAGG